>JAGFNQ010000243.1:157500-309033 GCA_024364735.1 Boesenbergia rotunda
CCAAACCTTTCCCTGATCCTTACCCGAAGGCCCTCAAAGAGCTCAATCAGCTGAGCATGCATTTATCTTCGAGGTGTTTCATCTTTTTATAACATCTTGGACATTCTTACTTTCTCTACTTTGTGAATTTATTCTTCTTTCTCATTGTTTCTTAAGGACTCAGCATCAAGAATAAAAGCCGGAGTGGCTGCGGGAATGCCAGTTTTCGACTTAACGATGAGAAATCCAGAGAAATCTCTGAGGGATGCAGGAGCTACCTTCCTCATTAAGACTATGAAGATCCAAAGCTTTGGAAGGCATTGGAAGACTTGTAAAAGATGCAGCAATCCTGATGCCAATTTTAGCATTTCTAAATCATTCAAAGAAAAAAAAAAGAGTAGCATATTGTTTGTCCTTTTCATTAATGTTGTTACTTGCGGAATAGAAGATCAAGAACTCTGCAAAAATATTTTTAAACCAATAAGATATCTTGGTGAAATCTAGATATATTGATTTACCAAATGGTCATTGTATATTGTCTACATTTATTACTCATTAATCAATTTGAGATGAAGATACAGTGTGTTCGTATCGGGTTATTTCTTGCAATTTATTTTTTAAATTTTTTTCGATATTTTCCGACGGAATCGGATTTCCCGTCGGTGATCACCGACGGAATTTACTATTCCGTCGGTAATCACCGACGGAAATTTATATTCCGTCAGTAATTACCGACGGAAATTAATATTCCGTCGGTAATGTATCGAGAAAATTTTTTCATAATCCCCGACGGAAATTAATGTTCCGTCGGTGATTACTGACGGAAATTAATTTCCGTCGGAAAAAGTTTACCGACGGACCATCGTTTCTGTCGGAAATATTATCCCGACAATTAATATACCGACATTTTTTTTCCGTCGTTATTCCGTCGGTAAGGATCATTACCGACGGATTTCCGACGGAAAATTCCGTCGGTAAAGACAAGATTTTTTGTAGTGAAAATGAGCGTTCACCCCTATTCATACTAGTTCCACCTCCTAACTAATGGTTAAGATAATGACTGTTGGATATGATTTTGATGCCATCGATCGTTGAAAGTCAAGTTTGACTTCAAAATCGAAATCTACGTTTTGCGTAGATAAATCTGGACTATTTATTTGCTCAAAACCGAATAAGGGTGAATGAGAAATTAATTGTTCAAGATACGCTCAATGGTGGCCGTCGGATCAAAGATCTGGACAGATCGCAAGAAGGTGCGATCTGGAGCGTCGGATCAAAGATCTGAATGTGAAGAGGGAGAATGGATCTGAGGCGTCGGATTAAATGTTCTAATCTGACGGCCGAGATCAAGATGGATCTGAAGAGTTATAACTCTTCAGATCAAGGGACGAGATTAAATGACCTTTAAAGGGTTATACCCTTTCATTATGAACAGTCCAGATCTGTCCGAACCAAAGGGTACTTACCTCTTCACTCAATATAAATAGATCCCTCCACTAGATTATTTCATTCAATCAATCATTCGAAGCATTCAAACATCTAAGCATTAGAGAGCTTATCTTCTGCATCGAGAGTCCGAAAATCCTACGAAAAGGTTCGTCGGTCTCGGAATTTGAAGTGCTACTATTCCGAGACGACGTCGTTGTATCTTGGGAACGAATTGTTGCTATCCGTGAGCACCGTAGCCGAGCAATATCGTTTTACGGAGATAGTGTCCAACACTAGCCTCGACGTAAACAAATTCAGTTTGCTACCTCCCGGCAGCAACCTCCCGGAAGTTCCGACGGTCGAGTAAAATCGACTAAGTCAAATACCGCGGAGATTACAAAAAGGTCACAAGACCGCCAACAATCGTAAAACGATATTGGTGCAATTATTATAAAATAATTGACGTCAAGAGGACTCAAACTGGAGACCTCTTGTATGTTAATTTGAGGTGGTAACCAACTGCACCACCACACCAAGTTGAGAGAATCCGCTCTACAATAAAGTTATTTGGCAAACTGAAATGGCCGTGATCAACGACATATCGACCTCCATCCCGCACGCCGAGAAGCCGGAGAAATTCGCCGGAGCCGATTTCAAGAGATGGCAGCAGAAGATGCTGTTCTACTTAACCACGCTAAACCTTGTACGGTTTTTGCGTGATGACCCGCCAGCCGCTGCGGAAAATAATTCCGAGAGTCAGGCTGCTCGCGAAGCGTGGTCACATGGGGATTTTCTGTGCCGCAACTACGTTCTCAATGCACTGGACAATGCGTTGTACAACGTATTTAGCGTAATTGAGACAGCCAAATCCCTGTGGGAATCTCTGGAGAAGAAATACAAAACCGAAAACGCCGGATTGAAGAAATTCATTGTCGGCCGGTTTTTGGATTTCAAGATGGTGGATTCCAGAAGCATAATGTCTCAAGTCCAAGACATGCAAATAATAATGCATGATCTGGACGCCGAAGGCATGCCACTAAACGAATCATTCAAGGTGGCCACGGTAATCGAGAAACTCCCTCCGTCGTGGAAGGATTTCAAAAATTACCTGAAGCACAAGCAAAAGGAGATGACACTTGAAGACCTGATCCTAAGGCTGCGCATAGAAGAGGATAACCAAAAATTTTCCGACTCTAAAGGAACAAAGCGGACAGTTGACGAGATGTCCAACCTGGCGGAACCGAGAGCCAAGAAGCCGAAACAACCAATCAAGAAGGCTCAAGGCAAATTCAAGGGGTCCTGCTTCAACTGCGGAAAGTCAGGACACATGTCCAAAGACTGCAGACGTCCGAAGAAGCCAACCAAAGGCCGGAAGGATGTTGCAAACCAGGTCGCAACTTCCAACGAAATGGACCTGGACCTCGCTGCGGTCGTGTTTGAAACCAATACGGTGGTGGACAACCCGAGGTAGTGGTGGATCGATACTGGAGCAACACGCCATATCTGTTCAGATAAGGCGCTGTTCTCCACGTATACCCCGATAAGCGGAAGAACGCTCTTTATGGGCAATTCCGCTTCATCCCCAATTGTTGGACTCGGGAAAGTAGTTCTGAAAATGACGTCCGGAAATGAGCTAACTCTCATTGATGTGCTCCATATTCCCGACATCAGGAAGAACTTAGTTTCTGGAGCGACACTTGTTAAAGCCGGCTTCAAATTGGTGTTCCAGTCCAACAACTTTGTACTTACGAAGAACGGTGTCTTCATAGGTAAGGGATACTTGGAACAAAATCTGTTCAAGATGGTTGTAATGACTGTACACCGTGAATTTAATGGTAATAAAATAAAAGCTTCCAGCTATGTTGTTGAGTGTTTTTATTTATGGCATGATCGACTCGGATATGTTAACAATAATACACTAAAATGTCTCGTCAAGCTAAATTTATTACCGAACATCGATATTGACGAAATGCACAAATGTGAAGTGTGCGTGGAAGCGAAAATGACGAGACTACCCTTTCACTCGGTGGAAAGGTCAACGACGCCTCTGGAATTAATACATAGTGATCTATGTGATTTAAAATTCGTGCAAACTAGAGGAGGTAAAAAGTACTTCGATACTTTTATCGATGACTGCACGAGGTTCTGTTATGTCTTTCTTTTAAGAAGTAAAGACGAAGCCTTAGAAGCTTTTAGAACCTATAAAACTGAAGTTGAGAATCAACTTAATAAACGAATTAAAACAATTCGTAGCGATAGAGGTGGAGAATATGGTGCACCGTTTGATGAATTCTGCTCAGAATTTGGCATTATTCATCAGATAACGGCGCCCTACTCACCCCAATCGAATGGCGTTGCCGAACGTAAAAATCGGACACTGAAAGAAATGATGAATGCTTTGCTAATAAATTCAGGCTTACCCCAGAACTTGTGGGGGGAAGCTATATTATCAGCAAACCACATTCTCAATAAAATCCCTCACAAGAAAAATGACAAAACGCCATATGAACTATGGAAAGGCCGCGAGCCGTCATACAAATACTTGAAAGTGTGGGGGTGCTTAGCAAAGGTCGAAGTACCTAAGCCAAAGCAAGTAAAGATCGGACCTAAAACGTTCGATGCGATATTTGTCGGATATGCCCAAAATAGTAGTGCATATCGCTTCATAGTTCATAAGTCAGACATTCCTGATATTCATGTGGGTACAACCATTGAATCTCGGAATGCAATATTCTTTGAAGACGTGTTCCCAAATAAAAAGGGAAACGTTCAAAGTGATGACAACGAAAGTCCAAACGAAGATAACATTCCAGAACTTAGTTGTCATAAAAGGACTATTGACGATCAAATCGAAGAGCCACGACGGAGCAAACGGGCTAGAGTTGAGAAATCGTTCGGGCCGGATTTCATGACTTTTATGTCGGAAATGGAGCCAAGAACATTAAGTGAAGCTCTCTCTGGTCCCGATGCCCCATTGTGAAAAGAAGCAGTCAATAGTGAAATCGAGTCCATCATGAATAACCATACTTGGGAATTAGTAGACCTTCCTTCTGGTACTAAACCATTAGGTTGTAAGTGGATACTAAAACGCAAGTATAAAGCTGATGGATCGGTTGACAAGTATAAGGCCAGACTTGTAGCCAAAGGGTACAAGCAAAAGGAAGGCTTAGATTACTTCGATACCTACTCACCGGTGATAAGGATTACGTCCATACGAGTGCTAATAGCTATAGCAGCATTGTATGACCTTGAAATACACCAAATGGATGTTAAGACTGCATTCTTAAATGGTGAATTGGAAGAAGAAATCTACATGGAGCAACCCGAGGGGTTCGTAGCTCCGGGAAAAGAGGATAAGGTGTGTCGACTTGTTAAGTCGTTGTACGGACTTAAACAAGCGCCCAAACAGTGGCACGAAAAATTTGACAAAATAATGCTGTCAAACGAATTCAAAATAAATGAATGTGACAAATGCATTTATGTCAAAAGCACACCTGAAAGCTATGTAATCGTCTGTCTATACGTAGACGATATGCTTATAATGGGAAGTAATCATGATATAATCATGAATACTAAGAAAATGTTGACCAAGAATTTCGACATGAAAGATATGGGTCTAGCAGATGTCATATTGGGAATTAAAATTCTCAAGACATCCGATGGGATAGTTTTAAAACAATCCCATTATGTAGAGTCAATATTGAAAAGGTTCAATGCATACGACCTCTCTACTATCAAAACGTCGATGGATCTAAGTCAACACTTAGCAAAAAACCATGGTGAGCCCATATCACAATTGGAATATTCTCGAATAATAGGCAGTTTGATGTATCTCACAAACTGCACTCGCCCGGATATTGCCTGTGTGGTCAACAAATTGAGTCGTTTCACGAGTAATCCAAACGACACTCATTGGAAAGCATTAATGCGAGTTCTTAGATATTTGAAATATACTATGAACTACGGATTACATTATGGAAAGTATCCCGCTGTCTTAGAGGGATATTGTGATGCTAATTGGATATCGGATACAAAAGACTCCAAATCCACTAGTGGATATGTATTCACGATCGGTGGGGGAGCGGTGTCTTGGAAATCCACTAAGCAGACGTGCATTGCTCGGTCTACTATGGAATCCGAGTTTATAGCACTTGATAAAGCAGCTGAAGAAGCTGAATGGCTGCGGAACTTCTTGGAAGATATTCCGAGCTGGATGAAACCTGTGCCCGCCGTACTTATCCACTGTGATAGTCAATCGGCGATTGGAAGGGCACAGAGTAGCATGTACAATGGTAAGTCACGACATATACGCCGTCGACATAATACCATTAGGCAGTTGATCTCGAATGGAGTGATTGCAATCGATTATGTCAAATCTAAAGATAATTTGGCAGATCCCCTTACGAAGGGGCTAAATCGAGATCAAGTATACTGCTCATCAAGAGGAATGGGATTAAAAATCTACAACTAAAAACTGCTGTAGCGGTAACCCAACCTTGTTGACTGGAGATCCCAAGATCTTGGTTCAATAGGACAACGAAGTTACAGAAGTTGTGTAACAGCACAAAGAGATGTGTTATCTCTATCCCAAACCTAGGATGAATTGGTGCTGTCCTATCACATGTAGTGAGGTTAAGCATATGCTTTTAATGACTTCTATACTTTTATAAGGTAGAGTATGGTAGGATACTCTAGATAGAAGTGTCACCTATGTGAGTGTGAAGACAGGCCGCTTCAATGAAACACTTATGAATCCAAGAAGGTGTCCATGGCCGAAACGGAACCAACCATGAGAACCAAAAGTAGGGGAGATAAGTCTCTGTGTGAGTGTTATTGTCTTAGTATACACCAACAGCTGAGCAGTTCAAGACATCACATTCACTGCGCAGCCTAGTATACTCGATAGCATTCCACTACGGAAGGTTCAAAGCCACAAGCTACCTCTCCCGATGCTTTGACTTATCGATTGGACTCTTGTAAAGTGTCAACATGCATACATTAATTTCCATTCATGTGGGGGATTGTTGGATATGATTTTGATGCCATCGATCGTTGAAAGTCAAGTTTGACTTCAAAATCGAAATCTACGTTTTGCGTAGATAAATCTGGACTATTTATTTGCTCAAAACCGAATAAGGGTGAATGAGAAATTAATTGTTCAAGATACGCTCAATGGTGGCCGTCGGATCAAAGATCTGGACAGATCGCAAGAAGATGCGATCTGGAGCGTCGGATCAAAGATCTGAATGTGAAGAGGGAGAATGGATCTGAGGCGTCGGATTAAATATTCTAATCTGACGGCCGAGATCAAGATGGATCTGAAGAGTTATAACTCTTCAGATCAAGGGACGAGATTAAATGACCTTTAAAGGGTTATACCCTTTCATTATGAACGGTCCAGATCTGTCCGAACCAAAGGGTACTTACCTCTTCACTCAATATAAATAGATCCCTCCACTAGATCATTTCATTCATTCAATCATTCGAAGCATTCAAGCATCTAAGCATTAGAGAGCTCATCTTCTGCATCGAGAGTCCGAAAATCCTACGGAAAGGTTCGCCGGTCTCGGAATTTGAAGTGCTACTATTCCGAGACGACGTCGTTGTATCTTGGGAACGAATTGCTGCTATCCGTGAGCACCGTAGCGGAGCAATATCATTTTACGGAGATAGTGTCCAACACTAGCCTCGACGTAAACAAATTCAGTTTGCTACCTCCCGGCAGCAACCTCCCGGAAGTTCCGACGGTCGAGTAAAATCGACTAAGTCAAATACCACAGAGATTACAAAAAGGTCACAGGACCGCCAACAATGACAACATATATTCGATCTAATGGTTATTAAAATATATCTAGAATTCTCAAAACTATTCTACTACAATCTATTATCCTTAGATATTTTTTGAGACCATTTTAGAATATTCAATCCAACTAATCCTGGAGATGGATAACTGATCATTAGGCAAATTTGAGAATCGCGAGTGGGTCCCAACACGACACCGCAGCGTCACCAATGGTTTAAATTGCATAGGAAATGTTCAATGTGAGATTTGAACTCTCATTGCATGAGAATCATCTTTGTCTCTTGCCACCACACCATGGTGTGTGTGGCTTCAAACGACTATTTTAGATCACGAGCTTAATTTTTTAATTTAATTCATTTTAGTACAATCATAATAGTCTAAAATCAAATTTAATTTTCAATAACTACTATATCCTTTGTAAGGAAATATGGTGCAGACATAACTTATTATATTATTTTCTATGCAACGATAAAATTGTTATCATATAATTTAGAGATTATAGATTTAAATTTCGAAAATAACTTCTTGCAAAGAATAGTAAAACTGCGTAGAATAGATGTTTATCTCATATTAAGGAGAACTTCCTATCCTTTTAATATTTTTGTCATTACAACAGAGTTTTTATGACCTATTCCAAATGTAGTTATTGATGACAAGCCAAAAGAATCAAACCCCGACCACGATGCTCAACTGTCTAGCTTAGGTCGGTGCTCTCCATTTTTCTTCCACAACCTTTGGGCTGTGATGCATGTTGAGATACTCATTTTTATTGTGCCAGGTGGATTTAAGGAATTTAGTGTGCATGATGGAGCGACTAGGGGAAGGGAAGAAATCAACTGCCATAATCGTCGAGGTTGCAGATGACTTGAACTTGGATCTCGTAGTTTTAAGCATGTAGGCAATTCATTCAAAACTACTTGATGCAAATCTTTTGGCAGAGTTCATTCCTTGCCGTCTTAATTTTGCTTCCCAAGCCGTGTTAATGCAAGTGTTTGCAATTCGGGAAATACTGTTCTTCTTTGTCATCCTTAACACTGGTTGTCATACTTTCCACGGATGATGTTAATCTGATTATCTATGACTTGGGATTAAAGATCAAACTGCATATTTCAGTTTAATAAAGTAGCAGGATGTGGGTGACTTCGACTAGCCTTGCAATGACAACCATAACAAATCGTGTTTTATATCAAGTAGTGGATCAGGCACATCCACGCACTCAAGAGTTCTAGAGGCATCACTACAGCCATAAAATGTAGCCTAGTTTTGGTTCATCCTGATGGCTCCAAGCCTTCTTCATGGAATAGATCGATGCTGAAAGAATAAAACAACCGGATCACATTTGAACCTTGTTGTTAGAGCTTACAATTAACTGATGAAATTTAACATACTGACAATAGTGAAAGAGCTTAATCCAAGAAGAAAAATGAGAATTCCCGTAATTAGAGAAAAACTGCCATCTTTTCCAGCTCCCCCCATTACTCAATTCAGTAGTACAAGGATGAGTGCTCTTCTTGCTTGAGTGGTAAAATATATATGGAATCAGGCATGTAAATTTGGTCCATAATATCATCATTCACAAGGGAGTGTCTGTGTGGGCGACTTCAAACCAGAAGGACGATACACTTCCGATAGGCAGCATTGCAGCAGCAGTTTATCTTCTCTCGTGTAAATTGTGGGCAGTATAGAGGAGGCTGGCCTGCTTGATTTGGTACTTACAAGTATCGACAATTATGGAACTTACGTGGCAGAGAGCTCAGTTTGTATTGTACAGAGGCGACAGAGAGTTTGCTCGGACATTAATGCCACTCCCTCTTACAGACAGGGAGGGGCCCCTGAGCGAGTCAGATCTGCTAACAAGATTAGAGTCGAGGAACACAACTATTACAGTAATGTCGTCGTGAAAATGCCGACGAACTCCACGGTCGATCTTCTTGAGATCAGAGTACCTCATCTCACGTTTTTTCGCTGCCTCTAGTAGTGCAGCTTTGACAAGTCTTCGTGCACTTCCCTGCAGGATTATGAAAATGTTTTTACTCAGACACCCATGTAAATCCAGCCCACCATGATTGGAAAGATACTTAAATCATTTTTCTTGATAGTTTAGAAATAGAAATAATTTGCATTTAACATCGTAATCAACATGGGGGGAAGATATTGACTATAGCTTCTAACGTGATGCATAAGATCAGATGTGTTATTTGTGTTGGAGGCCAACCTAGCAAGTAAACATTTGTCGAACTCTTTCAGAAAGAATAGAAACTTCAGTTTCTTTATTGTTGTTATATGTCAATGCTCACTTATGAATTATGACTTGTTTATTCCTTTATTGTTCGAGATATTTTGTGAAGTTACTCAAACCAAAACAGAATCACTAGGAACTATGCATTATTTCAACATCACAAGAAGTACCTTGTCAACTTGTTCCATGCATTCGTCTACCACAAAAGTGCCACAGACAAGTATTTGCTTTAAAAAAGGGGGGAGCCCCAAGGTATTTAGTGACGTTTAGATGCATAAAATGTTGATGTTTCATGGTTCACCACTGCTAACCCAAACCTATTGTATCCCACCAGTCCAGGTGGTCCAACAAAAAAGTAATGAGCAGAAGGGTATTTAGTGGCACTGAGATGCATATTATATGATGCTTCACGGTTCGTGTTATTGTTAACCTAGCTGATGCTCAACCTTTTGAATCAAACAATAATCTAACTTACCTAATTCCTTCACGAAAGTAACTAAAAAGGAAACACAACCTACCATTTGCAAATTGCAAATGCATCAACATTAGTAAATGCTTCCTCATACACTTAGCCTTGGTATTTAGGGTATTCTATCCCAAGTCAAAAGCAAGAGGGGTTTCAAGATGAACCATATAAAGTGTGGGGAAATAGAGATACTACTGTAATCTGCAACATCAGTTAAGAGGGAAATGAATTAAACTCACACTGCGAGTGTTGCTTTGAACAATGTCAACAGCTTCTTGATTGCCGAGATGTTCCCAAAGCCCATCAGATGCAAATATAAGGAACCGATCTTGAGGTTGCAGTTGTTCCACAGTAATTGTTGGATCTGCACTCAATATAGGTTTCTTAAATGGCTCCCAGAGTCTGAATTTTGCATGCAATGGTTCCCGATTGAATTCAGACTTTTTAAGGTACACATCACCAATTGACCTGGAAATCTGGAACAAAATAAAGTAAATTTCTTTAAGGGAAATTAAGCTCCAAATATATTATTCACTAATAATGAAAAAAACATATATTAGTGATATCAGGAATGGGAAAGACTATCACTGTAAGAATGAATATCATTGATGTTCTACAGAGATATATGATGCCAAGAATTGTCGAGTATGTTACTGTTAGATTTGTACCAGCTTAGGTCACATCCTAATTAGAGCTACTCCAATCTTATCAGGATTCCAATCTGGAACTTACATCTCTCCTATGACCTAAATTGGCTCGAGTGATCTGGATCATGCTTTCTTGAAATGACAAAGGTTGAGCCCCAAATCAAGTTCTTAGCAAAATTGACAGGCTAGAAATAAGGGGAAAGGTCTAACTCATTTCTTCATAAATAAAATATAAGTGTTGAATGATTAATGAAATAAAACTTAATCTGATAGAGTGCATACGACCACAATATGTAGCAGATATGACAGAAAACCATCAGGCGCATGGGCCACTCTTCCAACCAATAGAACCCGTTGATCATCAAATCAAGCATGTATTTTTTTTTTTAGCATAATAATTTACCCAAGAAAACAAACATCAATCTACCTGGATTAGGCCCTTGACACGCCACACATTATGCTTCAAAACAACAATATGTTTATCATCAGGATGCATTGACTGCAGCTCCCGCCTCACAGATTCAATTGCTACATTGTGTTCTGCTGATAATTGCACAGCCAAAACTTCTCCAGTTGCTTTCACACCTCTTGCTAGAACAACACGGGAGTCGCCAAGATTAGCTATATAGAGTGTACCACCGCAGATTACCCCAACTAGACAGCATGAGCCAACAGATGCAATCTGAGGTTTCACAGGCCATTGTTTGGTCACCAAGGAAATAAACCCCTCCTCTGTTGCTTGGTATGCCTTCCTTATTACATCAATGGACATGGACTCCTGCTCTGTCACAAATCCTGTTAAAACAATTTCTATGAGAATAGGCGATGAATATCACTATATTATGAAAGAAGTATCCTTTTAAATACATCATGCAGCACATCCTGTCCTATCCTGATTAAGAATTATGTTTCGTCTACAATGTAGCAAACAGGAACTAGCCAAACAAATACAAAGCACAATGAAAAATAATCAGAAAGAATTGTAAAAGTTAAATAGAAACAAGAAATATATAGTAATTTCCATGAAAGGGACGAATATAATCAGGATACATGTATATTAGTATTTCTCCTATTCGCTCAGCACCAAAACCTTTATATTGTTTCAAACAAGAGCTAAATTAACCACAGCCAAACAACTTAATAGATCAAACAAAACACTCATGATGCCATGAAGCGGTAACAATCATAGCATATCCTAAAGAATGAGAAACAAGGATACTATTTTACAATTTCCTAGTTAGAAAGAGATGCACTGGGTCCATAAATAATTTTTACTAAATTTTTTAGCATGAATATTTTGACATAACAACACTGTACTTATATTATAGAATGAATAATTTGCTTTCATCATAATTCATAAGAATGCCTGAAGTAAGCATTAATGAAGAATAAACTCGAGTTGTGCAAATACAGAGCTTACTCTTCAGGTTCTGAAATAGATGATCATTGACATAACGAGAAGTTTCTGGACCACCATGCCCATCATAAACCCCAACAAATGTCCCATATGGCCCCAATTCAAGCGAACTTAGAGGTCCTGACTCAAGCTGGCTCTGATCCTCAAGCAAGTTATTTGCTTGTACAACCGCCATTGAAAACTCGCCATAAACATGCTGCCCAGTGTCCTTGTACCATAGAAGCCCATCCTGTCGACCACCGACATCAGAACCTGAGCGGGAAAATATGTCCTTTGGCTGCCAGCAGGCCTTAAATAGGTTTATCAATTTTGTTAACATCCCTCATCTCAATTAAACACACATTTGTGTTTTCAGCATCTCCCTGAAAAACTCTGATATCCCAAACTGAATCTGCACCTCTCCTCCAAAACTGAAACAAAAGAAGTCGCGTAAAGAATATCAGTTGGAACAAAAAACAAATGCTATAAACAAGTCACTAAAGATTTTGGGAAAACTATCAAACTCTCAATTTTCCTTCTTAATTAGTCGAAGATTTCATGAGCAAAGCTGTGTAGTCCTTCTCAGAGTTTCTTATCTAAATTAATATAGTCACTGATAAACTAACTACCAAGTACCAACAAACCAAATCATCTGATAGTTCATAAGAATCCGAATCCAAGATACCTTTCGGGCACAACAACACGATCTACTCACAGATCCTCAACAGCGCCACTATACATTCGCTCCGACCTGGAGTCATCCAGATGCTTCCGTTGTAAGTAAAGCACAAAAGACAACGTCGCCCAAAAAGGAGGGGGAAAAATCACCCTTAAATCATATGCTTCCAGAGATCGATAGGTTAAAAAGAACAGACCTTCCGGGCCGAGATCCCCACCACGACGCCCCAGATCCGGAGGATGCGCTGCTTCTTCCAAGGATCTAAGAGACGACACTGAGGGTTGCGCTCGGTTCCTATCGCCGGATTGGGGCTTTCTCGATCTGGAGCTGCCGCAGACAAAAAGGGACTCGTTTATAAAGACACGAATTATTACCCACGCGCCAGCAAGGCGCAGCGCTTGAGCGAGAGTCCGAAATTTTTTGTAAAATAATTTGAAAAAAATGAAATAATAAAAAAGAAAAAAAAACAAAGAAAGGGAATATTTTGACCAAAAAAAAAAATCAAAATCAACTTTTTTATTTTAATTATTATCGGATATTCAATCGAAAAAATATCTTATTTTATTTTTAGCATATCAAAATTATTACTGCGGCAAAAGCAATATTAAAATTATTTTAATAAAGTTAAAATAATTATATTTCACATTGTATTGGAATGGTCGCATTGGAGTGTTCTTAGCCGTGCCCCAACTGTCTCCGGCCGCTCAAATAATTTCATGATGTACCAGATCGTTCAAATAGCAAATGAATTTTAAATGATCCGTTCTATGAAAATTTTTATCGATTATTAAGATAAATTAAAAAATATTCCAGATAAACGATCTAAAATTCAACGTTTCAGGATTGTATTGTAGTTGAATACGAAGAATCTCAAATTGCTTACATCGTACGTTTTTTTCAATTCAAAGAATCAGAATATTATTTTTGAGACTCATAGTAAGGATTTTATGTTTAATCAATATTAACAAAATATAATTATAATTATAACAAAAATAAGCAAATGCCAAAAATTAGGGCACCTATCATTTATAAAATCGTCTGATATCATTTATAAAAATTAGGGCAAAAATAGGACATCTCATTTTTAATTAAAATCAAATGAATACTCCATTTAATATGAACTCAATCGTGCAGAAATTACATGTTATCTTCTACTTGTATATAAAAGTTATATGCTAACTTCTACCTAATAAATTATGATCAAATAATATTTATTTAAAATATAATAAGTATGGTGAAGTCTCCTTAAATTGTTTCTCATTAAAATAATATTTTAATTAAATTATCAATCAGAGAAGTAAAGTCAAAAGATATAAAATCAGAAGCTAACAATTAATTTTTACCCATTATAAAAACTAATCAATAACGCAAGAATATTTTAGACGCTCATTTGACTTTAATCCGAAATGAAACGCTCATCTGATAAAAAAAAATGCAAATGATAGTCACCCTCTTCATTTTTGCCCAAAAATAAAAGATAAAACACTAATGATTTCTTTTCTAACAAATACAAATTGATAAAGATAAAATGCATATATTACATAAAAAAGGAAATAATGGTATTTATAACATCCATTATTTTTCTGTCAAAAATTTGATAGTAAGAATCATAACATTCTTATTTTTAGCATGCTTTGGATAACGATGCCTTTTCAATCTGTACACTACCCTGAAATTCCGAACTTGAGGTGCCTTGAGATACACAGATTATGCAATTAATTTGCATGGTTCATCACGGCGCATTACATAATTAACTTCACTACAAAAAAAGCTTTCTCCAGGATTTAGTATCAACAAATGGTGTTAATCTGAAGTATTTGGATTATCAGCATATATATCTGAATGCTTCAACCAGATGATGATGAGTAATAGAATTACAATCAAAACCAATCTGTGCAGAGTGAAGCCAGCAATTCCATTATTCCATCATCTTCTCATCCTTGAATTCATAACTAGACCAAGAAGTTAGCAACTTATTAGAAATGTTAGCAAAAGACAGTCTTCCGAAACTCAAGTTATTTGCTGCACTTCCTTTTGCCGCCCGAATGAGGCCCTTAAGACTCTGCTTTCAAGTTCAGAGTTGTTAGATCTTGTGGTCGCTGCTTGGAACGAATGGTTGAGAGGCCACATGGTCCAAGGCTAACAATACTTCATGCATCGAAGGGCGCATGTGGGGCTGATCATGTAGGCACAGTGAAGTGGTTATAGCGAGCTGGTAGAAGGGGCGCAGAGGGTAGCATCCTTGCAGAATCGGATCTGCCAATTGGGTGAACCTCCTCTTGTCCTTAAGGAAAGGACGCGACTGCCAATTAAGAAAGCAAAACATCATAATCAACAATGACATGAGATTGCAATATAGCAAACAATTTACTTCACTTGGACATATAGAAAAGACATGAGAAGACTAGAAGGATTCCTTCTAATGACTGGGTAACAAATCTAATAAGTTAAAGTGAATAACCAATTCGTATGAATTTTCTGGATTGTGTATTAGACCATGTAAACAAAAGCTAACAGTATGAAATTGCATATATCACATGAAAGGAAATCTATTGCGCAAGTTAGTTTGATAAAAGATTGAATTGCTGCAAAATGATACAAACCCATGTAATCAAATTCTGCTCCCCTACGCTCTTAGTATTGTCGAAAGCCCTTCTTCCAGTCATCAGTTCCAATAGAACCACACCAAAGCTATAAACATCAGATTTAACAGTTAATTTGCCACTCATTGCATAATCTGGAGCACAATAGCCAAACGTCCCCATCACCCTTGTTGAAACATGAGTCTTGTCACCGACAGGCCCAAGCTTTGCTAGTCCAAAGTCAGAAAGCTTAGGGTTGTACTCATTGTCTAAGAGTATGTTAGCCGATTTTAGGTCACGGTAAATGACAGGGGGGCTAACAACATTATGCAAATATGTGAGCCCTTTTGCAGCACCAACAGCAATCTTTATTCTGGTATTCCAATCAAGTGGTTCTTTATTGGGAGGCAGATCTGGAAGGGGGAAAGAGGACATGAAGCCAGTTAAGACAAGATTTGAGGCACACTAATCAATCAACAACTGATATAGCACTAATAAGATATTATCAGAGAAAGAATGATATAGAATATCTCACACTTAGTTACATTCATGGTGGTGGAGATTTTTCCTTTCCTTTTTCTAGTTTTTGAGCTCACAACATAGCAAAGGCTGGAAGTTAAATGCCTTACAGAAGAAAAAATAATAAAAAAGCAATAATGATGTCTTAGAATATCCATTTTCATGGTTGAAATTGCTAAACACAAAACTTTAAAATGGTGAGTTAAATTCATTGACATCGATACAAGACATAATTGGAAACAAACTTTCTCAAAGAGAATGCCTAAAGAATTTGATAAATCTCTCTTATTACAAACCAAAATTGATTTTTCTTCATAGTTATCAATTCCAGTTCATGAAATGAGGCAACGGAATGAGAACGTCAAAAGGCTGCCAAGGTAATGCATATTTATAGCACCTTAGAAATCATGAAAAACCATAGCACAATACTGATTATCATTCATTCTTACAGAAAGATAACAAATATATGATTTTCAACAAAATCATCGACACTTTATGAGCTTGCAAACCCTATTTACATATCACTATATGTGCATTGCTTGTTGGATACATAGTGCAGGTCAATTGAAAATTATTTTTTCATATTAGATTTAAGGACAACATCAGGGTGAATATGGTAATTCAGAACTAGCACAATATCGAAGGTGATTCAATTCAAATGAAATATATGTGTGACGAATGTTTTATCATTATGATTAGTTTCAAAACATTCAAAATTCTGAGGGATAAATATGTAAATGTGATTAATATGGTTTTAGAAAAATATTCTTTTGTCATACACCATGTTTGGGGAAAATAAATTAAGCGTTTTAAGGATATTTTAGGTCTTAGAACCTGATCTTAATAAAAATGAAATTGTCATTCCATTAAAAGATGTTTTAAGAATTGTATCTACAATCAACATTTACGGTGCGTACAATATTTGGAACTAGTCTTAATAACAATAAACAAATTTGCAAGCCATATTTAAGATATATCTCATAAAATTAAAAAGAAAACACTACTATAGAGAGGCGTTCAGGTAGATTTAATTACTGATGAATGAACACAATAGGTTAATACAATACGGATAGGTTCAAATACAGCCAATAATTCATTGATTAGACAAGTTGAACCAATTTGCATTGAAGGTGCAAGTGTAGAGGGGAGGAAAAAAAATATTTAACACAGTTAAAATTGACTTAAAAGATATTGATACCAATAACAATATAATTTCACATATACTTCAATGGAAAAACACCATTCATGCAACGACTCTAAATAGTTGTTGAACTTGGAATGTTTCTAGAATGGAATATAAGTGGAATGATTTTTATTGTCTTATGTTTGATTTTACCATATGAATGAAATATACATGAAATGGTTGTTTCCACTAAATAAGATTAATGGATAAATTGAAGAATGTTCATTCAGGTATAGAACCGAAAATTAACAAAATTGAACTGCCATTCTACTAGAATGGCTATTCCAACTCAAACTAATCACCTAAGCATCGATTGGAATCAAAGGTAATGAAATCCAAAGTAGGTAAAGCTACTTCTTCAGATCTCATATCATTGTACCAAAGACTCTCCTAGAATTCTTAAGATGATCCAACAGTAGAAAATATGAAGAGAGGAGGTATACCAAATAAGTGCCGCTCCAAACTACCATGCGGCATATACTCATAAACCAAGAGCCTCTCCTCCCCTTCAGCGCAGTATCCAATCAGGTTGACGAGATTGGGATGGTGGACCATTGTCAGCATCAAGCACTCGACAAGGAACTCTTGAGTACCCTGAGATCCTCCCCTTTTGAGCTGCTTAATTGCAACAACCTATTCTTAAAAATCCCAAAAAAAGATACTCGTTTTGGTAAATTCATGCAGAAGGATGCCAAAACAAACTAGGGTTTCAAATAAAGGAGACTAAATGAAAGCAGCGTTGCCTGCCTGGCCAGATTCCAATCGCCCCTTGAACACCTTTCCGAACCCACCTTCTCCTACCAAATTAACCAGCTTGAAGTTTCGGGTGGCGGCGGCAAGTTCCCGCAGGGTAAACACCTGGGTCAAGGTCTTCACCCCATCGGGAGAAAACGCCGCCGCGGTCTCAAACTCTGCACCCAAAAATGGCAAGAATAATTACGAAAAACCTAGCCATAACCCAATTTCTAGACGCAAAATAATCGTACACCGCAAGACAAACCGCCGAAATCGAATGGGCGCTGCTGCTCCACGGGCCGCTGCCGAGTCCTTCGATGGCGTGTAGAGGTGAGGCAAGAAAAGCATTTCATTGCTCCTTATGGAATGCAAGGCAACCCAAGAAGTGGAATTGGCCAACTCTCCCTGTTCTGCGCCTCGGATCTTTTGGGCAGGAAGAGTGGCGGCTCGAGAAGCAGAAGGGACGAGGGCGGGGAAGTTGAGAAATAAGATGGAGGAGGCGGAGGTGGTGGTGGAGGTGGAGGGTGGACGGCCGGAGATGGTGACGGGAGGCCATGAAAGGCGCAGGCTTCTTCGGAGAAAAGAATGGAGGCAACAATCGTCCTCCGCCTTCCAACAAAAACTGGATAATAAATAAATAAAAATACAAGAGATTTAATGGTATTTTAAATATTTGTTTTTATTTATAGGTTATGTTTTTTTTTAAATTATCTTTAAATCTCCATTTACTTCTTAAACTTTACTGTCAGTCTCGTGTTAGAAAAAATTCATTTCCACTTTCTACATACAAAATTTCATTTGCTTCAATTCCCTAATATATACCGATTAATTTAATTGTCTTCATTATTTTTAAATATAAAATGTTCAAAATAAAGTATTATTTCTCCTAAATTCAGTATCATTTAATCAGAATTTAATATATTTTCTATTAAATTGAGTAGGATTCTTTTTCAAACTCAGTTAATTGAGAATCGATTCTTTTTCAAACCTAATTTATCAAGAATCGATCAGAGCTATTCATAATTGATTGAAGCTCCTCATAATTGACTCGAGCTGCTCATAATCAATCAGATACCAGGCAAAGAAAATTCTAATAGGTTGAGATATCAATCAACTGCTAGAGAATAACAATTGGCTGATAAAATCATAAATCCTAAATTCAGGATTTGAGGGGAGTTTAAGGGGATTTGGTTCCCCATCAACCAATTAACGGCCTCATCAATCAACTAATGAACACATCATTGATCATTGATGTGCATGAGCAATCGATTGATGAAATTGTAACCGCAAATAAATTATTCGGAACTTGGCTGAATAACTTAACTACGATTGATGCACAATAATAATCTCGTCACTATTATAGTGAACAACATATTTCTGAGTCGAATTGCAGACTTGATTGATGTAGTAAATCGATTGATGAACTATAATATTCAATTATTAATGGTCAAAGTTGAGTGAGAAAGAGTCGTTCTATAGGTATAATACTATAATGGTCAAATTTAATGTAGCAATCAACTTATAATGAAGAACAATCGTCTGTTAAATAGAAATCAACCCAAACCTTAAAGTTATAAAAGAACGATTTCCAAAAGTATTTCAATTTCAATTCTAAGAGGTTTTGAAAGAGAGTATTGTTGCATTTCAAACCTTAAGAGGCCAATCAAATCAACGAGCAAATATTTACTATTATAAAATTGTTTCATTTGCTTTGCTCTTATTTGTTATTTATCTTTTGTATTTGTGTTTTGTATTGCTTGTACATGCATTGCAAGATGTTTCTTATCTATGAAAATCCCTAATAAGGAGAAAAATAATGATGTTATTGTTAAAATTAAAGATTTCGAACCCCTTAAAATCAATTTGTATTTATGTTTCTCTAAATTATGTTTGTTTTATGTGTGCACATTAACTCCTTATAGATAAATATAACTAATGATGCTCGGGTGGTGAAGGTGGCGTTGTCGCATCCATTTTGGGTGACTAGTCGCTATCCCAAGTATTTACGATTCGATCCTTAGCTATGGCATATTTATAGAAATTTTTGTTTCAAATGGGGCGCGAACCCTGGGACGCTGGGCTTCTAGACCGCCCACTGAGTTCCTCCAAATGGGACGCGAACCCTGGGACGCTGGGCTTCTAGACCGCCCACTGAGTTCCTCCAAATGAGGCGCGAACCCTGGGACGCTGGGCTTCTAGACCGCCCACTACGAGCGCTTCTCGATTTACCCTAGCGGCCGATGGGAAACTTCGGTGTGGCCGGACCGGTCGCCCGAGGTTGGTTGGAAAAATCTCGTTAATCATTTTTTTTTTGGATGACCCTTTATATATATATATATATATATATTATATATATATATACACACACGATTTTGCTCTACTACGGATCGTAATGTGTGAACATCCCGTGCGGGCCAGAGAGCTAGACCGATCAGGGACTTTCCTGATCAGTCGCCCTGACCGATCAAGGAAGTCCCTGATCGGTCTGGCGCATTGGTCCGTACGGGGTCCACACCGCGAACAGAGCAGAACACTATATATATTTCTAACTTTATTTGCTCGTTTTTTGTTTGTCTCTTCGGTGGTGGCGCAATGCTTTCTTCTTCGCCCGATGCTTTCTTCTTCATCGATTTTTTTGTTCATGTCTCTTCGGCGACAGCGCGACACTTTCTTCTTCACTCAACGCTTTCTTCTTCATCTTTTTTTTGTCCGTGCCCCTTCGGCGATGTCGCAACGCTTTCTTCTTCACCTGGCACTTTTTCTTCACCCAACCATGAATTCACACAATATTTCTTCACTGAACAGGAAAGCTAAGGTAATCTTCTTCTCCAAACTTCGCCTCACGTGAGCGGGTCCCTTGACAAGATTTATCTAGGTTTGTCGGCTTGTCGCTGATTTAACTTGCAATTGAGTTCTTTATCTTGATTTGTCATTTAAAGTGGATTCTTACTTCTTAATCCTTGCCATTAATTTACTCAAGATTTAGCATAATTGGTTTTTGTACTATCTTATTCTACATGTTCTTTTAATCAAATTATCTCTTTCCATATGTTGTCTTGCTCCAGTTAAAAATTTTGAAGCAATTATTAATTTCAATTTGGTTTGGTGCTTAGGTTTTGTTAGAAAGATATTACTGTTACTATGTACTTCTCAATACACACAATGGGGCAATTTTTCTCACATACAATTTTTCTCACACACAATGATCCCTTGACAAGATTTTTTTTTTTCTTTTTCAAGCTAGGACACTATTGAGATGTATAGTTTAAATTTGTCTATTTAAAAATGGGAAACAAAATCAATTTAATTTTTTGATACCAATGTATACTCATTCTTATCTTTGGGTTGGTGTGCTTGTTTTATAAAAATATAGTAACTTTTACCCTGACACTGGTTACGGAAAACGTTTTCAATGGAATTTACAGGTAATGTTGGAAGCATCACTTGTGAAGAAACTCTTAGGAAGTTAAATCTCAGGCATATAAGATAGCATTATTATCCTCATGTATTCCATGATATGAGATAACTAGTATCATCCCCTTTAATTCATTTATTTTTTTTAAATTCTAGTTTAGCCTCGGCCTACTAAAATGAGCATTTTTATAATGAGTACGTGTCTAATATTTATAATAAATGATTGTTTGAGAGCTTGATTTATTTATTTTTCTTATAGAAAATTGGAATGCCTCCTACTAAGAAATATCTATCAGGGCATGATAAACAGAAAAGAAAGAACAAAAGTTAAAGAATTTATTGAGTATCAAAGAGGAGGGCATGATAAACAGAAAAGAAAGAACAAAAGTTAAAGAATTTATTGAGTATCAAAGAGGGTCGATCGACAGATTTGTTATCAAAAATTCGAGAAACCCATCATTTAAAGATTTGGGTAATGAAAAGGAAAAAGGAGACACTTATAATGAATTAAATGAAGGTTTAACAATTGAAAAGATCAAAAGATATAGAGAAAGATGTGAATGAGATTGAAAGAAATGAAAGTATTGATGGCTTAGGCTTTGAGAATAATTATTGATTTTTATTAATGCAATGAATGAAGAACCAAATTCATCGATTCTACTTAACATTTTTGATCCTAGAAATGGGAAGAATTTAGATCCTAAATGGAAGGATCAATCATTGAAAACAGGTCATATAAGAGATTTATTAATAGGGAAATGTCAAGATAGATCAAATAGACGATTCTCTTCGGATTCCTACACTCAGGTTTTGCTAAATGGTCAAAAACACCATAGAAATTGGTTGGTCTATACAAAAGCACTTGATAAAATATTTTATTTTTGTTACAAGTTATTTCAAAGGGGGTCTCAACCAAGTCAACTAGCAAATGAAAGATACTATCATTAGGACATCTTAGTTGCAGACTTAAAGAACATATGACAAGTATTGAACATCCAATTATTATGCTAGCTGGTTTGAGTTACGTATCAGGTTAGCGAAGGGTACAACAATTGATCATGCTATTCAAGATCAAATCAAGAAGGCAAAAGAGCATTGGAGGAAGGTATTCCACCGATTTATTTCACTTGTGAGATTTTTTATTAAAAGAAATATAGCATATTTCGTGATAGTAATGAGAAGCTTTATGATGATAACAATGTAAACTTCATGGTTGCTATCAAAATGATTTCGAGTGGGACTCAGAGATGAAGGAGCATTTTGAAAGAAATACACATCATAATTATCTTAGTTTCAAAATTCATAATAAGTTGATATATTTGTTAGCTTCTGAAATTAAGAGTTATATTTTTCAAAACATTAAAGAAGCTAAGGTAGCATTTGATTTTCATTTTCGTTTTTCGTTTTCATTTTCTGAAAAAATATGGTATTTTAGAAAACGTATTTGGTTTGTATTTTCCATGTCTATTTTCTAAAAAAGAAATAGTATTTTTTTTAAATTAGAGAATGAAATAAAGTCATTTTCTAAGAAATATGAAAATGCAGTTTTCTAGAAAATAAAAATAGAAAATGGAACAAATCAAATGCTCCCTAAGTTCTTTTCTATAATTCTTGATTGCACTTCTGATGTTAGTAACCAAGAGCAAATGACTTTGGTTATAAAATGTGTTGATGTTTCTAAATCCAAATGAAAGTAGAAGAATACTTTTTGAAATTTTTGAAAGTGAATGATATAACATGACAAAGATTGTTTGAAAAATTATAAAATATGTTGAAAAGTTTTAATCTTGATATTGATAATGTGAGAGGGTAGGGATATGATAATGGAGCAAATATGAAAGGGAAACACTAAGGCGTACAAAAAAAACTATTGTTATAAATCCTAAAGCATTTTACACCCAATGTAATTGTCATTGTTTGAATTTAACACTTTGTGATATTGCAAATTCTTATGGAAAAGCAAAAGACTTTTATGGAGTAGTACAATGAATTTAATATTTTCTCATTCTACAAAGAGATAGAAGGTTTTGATGGATCATGTGACGATAAAAGATTTAACTCTTAAGTCATTATCAATCACTCGATGGGAAAGCCGTATTGAAAGTGTGAAAGTTGTGGTACTTCATGCTCAACAAATCAGAAAAGTTTTACTTCAAGTTGCAGAAGATAAAGACAATAACTTTGAAATAAGAAGTGAAGCTAAGTCATTAGTAACATTTGAATTTTGAAATTTGAGTTTTTAATGGGTATGATTATTTGGTATGACATATTGAATAATGTTAACATTATTAGTAAAGGCTTACAATTTGAAAACATGCTTATTGACGTTACTATGACCAAGATTAAGGGGTTAATTGCTTCTTTTGAAGAGTACGGAGAATCTAGAATTGGACAAGCCATCAATATTGCAAAAGCACTTACTTCAACAATGGTGATTTATCATGTTTTTTCTTGAAAAAAATATTTTGATAAGGTTACATATGAGTCTTCCAAAATATCTCAAGAATATACAGAGGAAGCTTTTAGAGTTCATTATTTCTTATATATAGTAAATCAAACAATTGGGCCATTGAAGAAAAAGTTTGAGCAACATTACGAATATAAAGATCTTTTTGGATTCCTTTTCACGGTTGAAAAGTTGAGTTCATTGATTGATGATAACTTAAAAGTTCGTTGCAAGAATCTTGAAATGAAACTACAAATAAAAGAGATCGCAGGATAAGAAGTTGGCTTGAGATGACTTATATCAAGAACTAAAAATCATACAACATATTTTATCAAAGGAAATAAAAACTGCAAGTGAAATATTAAATTTTTTTACAAAGAATGAATTGTTTCCCAAATTCATTCATTATGTATATGATATTATTGACTGTCCTGATGAAAGAAGTTTTTCTATATTGAAGTTGTTAAAATATTGTTTAAGATTAATAAGGATCCAAATAAGATTGAATGCATTGACTATGATTTCAACTGAGAGTGAGTTTTTAAAAAATTTAGTTATGAAAAATTAATTGATGACTTTATAGATAAAAAAATGTAAGAAGATTAATTTTTCATAGTTAATTATAATAGTTATTTTTTATTTTTTATTTGATATAATTACACTTATTATTAGCCATCTGAATTATAATATTTTTCATTATTATAAAGCTCAATTTTATTAATGACATTATTTTTATAATATTGATTTTAATTTTTTTTATATTAATACAAAGGGTCTATTCTTTTTTCATTTGCCCTATAAAGTTTAAGGTTGGTAAAAAATAATCATAAATTAGAGATATTATTATTTTTAAAAAAAATCTATATCCAACTCTATGACGGACCTCAATATTATTGCAGATCAGCAGATATTACCGATCTAAATGTTATTGATCTGTGTTTTATTGCTTCGCCGCATCTGACAAATTGATTTTCTAAATATATTTTAATAAATCTTGATATTCTTCAATTGATATGGCACGTAGCATTTTATTTAACATATTTTTTAGATTCCAAAATCAGTGAATAAATAAATAAATAACTTAAAATTAATTATTGTCCCCCTTTAGAATAAGAGTAACTAGACTGTACATGTCCCTATGCCATTACATTGATTATGAAAACCAATTTCAAGGGTGTCCCCTACAAGCATGTCGTAGAGATTAAGACGCGGAGATAAAAATAAGTGTACTTGATCCTAAATTTAATTCAAAAATTTGAATCGGACGGCCATGGACCGAATAATTCATGAAAAAAAAACATCGACGAATTTATTTTCACAAGTGAAATATCGATTTAACATTGAACGAACTTGTAAAAAAGGCAGACTATGGAAGTCAGTACTTACTATAGCACTTCTATAATTTATTTTGAAGGACGACGAAAAAAAAACTTTTTTAGAACTCAATTGATCACCCTCAAAATTAATTAAGTAGTGAGAACTTGAAAGAATTTGGTTATAAAAAAAATGAAAACCAATTTCAGGTCATCTCTCCCCCTCTTTCTGTCTGTTCAACTTCAACACATGAAAAAAATAAATAAATCTGCAACAAATAAATTTCACCAGCGAGAGAGAACAACAACAAAAAATACTTGTTAAGAATTAATATCGATAATGATTAATCTGTACAAACACCCTTCTACTTTTACAACGGAATGCGGGTTTCATCAATTGTTAAAACACCTGCATCACTAGGGGCGCTATTTGTAACATGTGCCATAGCCGCTTCTGTTCTCTAGCTTCTACCAAGTGGAAAGGAAAGGTGTACAGTTTCAGAGCCCCAATGCTAAGTTTGGGTTTTTCGAATCTAATCGAACCCCTGAAACCGGTGATCCTGTCGATTGGAAACCTAAATTTAGGTCAGGTGAAATAGAAACCGACTTCGCCATGAAGGCCGCTCTCCTTGTTCCCTGAGAATCATGAGGGCCATCAGGCAGGTGGCTGCCGGAAACTGATGAGGAACTTGGATCAGCAACTGAATATACAGTATCAGCGTTTAAATTACTAGTGGATGCTTGAATGTTGGTTCTTGACGGCATGTCTGACGATGCGCGAGAATGCAATACGACTGCCTCTGAACTAAAACTCCCAGGTGATGCTGATACCTTGACAGTATTTCTGACTTGAGAAAGATGATTAACCCCTGAAGCAACTACTTGTGGAAGTTGGCTTCCTGTCTTTTGCCACATACCATGCAGGCCTACAGCATTATGAGGTTTCAAAGGACTAGCTAGATTTCTAGCACTGGCTTCTGCAGAATCTGTGGATCTTCTTGGATGAGAAAGGGGCATAGCTGGTGAACTTGAGCCAGTGTTAACTTCCATCGCCGCATCATCAGACGCATGTTCAGATGCCGATGCACTTGTGGTTGGCACGTTTTCTGGTTGGGATGAATTCAGGGATTTAGATGGTAGAGGATGAGAGTGTTGCGGTGCCTCTTTCTCTCCAATCCAACCACGGCCAAACTTTGTCCCAGGAGGGAGAAGACGCTCAATTCGTTTAGCAGCAATTTCCCAAGCAATAGGACCAAGTTTTGCAGCAAATCGTGCCAAGCTCCTAGCATAAGCATGCTCCGTGAAAGGGCCGACCTAATTTTAACAGTCAGAACATCAACTTGAGAAATTAATACATTCTCAGCATAGTATGACATGGTAGCCACAATGTAAAACTCTATCAGAAGCTATGGAAGAAATTAAGGAGAGTGAACAGCTAGAAGTCTACTGATAATCTTCTGACGCAGACAATTACCATGAATAGAGTAATTTCTTAGTAAGATATGAATGTTGGATAGGATAACCACATCGTTAGACCATGAAACTATGGCCAATTGAAATTTTCATGTTTCAATCTAACTTAATACTTACAGGAATCAGCTGCTTTCTCTCTCCATCAAATGTCGTTAACACCGATGGTGCCATTAGGGAGTTGACCACCTCTGGTAGGGTATATGTACTGCGACGATTTTCATCCATAGCAAAGGACTTCTTTAGATATTTCAATGAACCACTTTTATAGGCAGAACCTACAAAAAGATCCCAAAAGAATAATTGTGACATTTCACAAATGGCCATATTTTTGTCTAAATGTATTATTAAACATTACAAACACAATTTAAGAACCTGAATTGTCTTCGTGCCTTTCAAGTGTATGCTCATTGGTGAAACTATGAGATTCAGTATTGCGAAGAGCATAAGGTTTTGTAGGTAAGTTGGTTAACTTGGTTTTATCCAATCCAGTATGAAATAAATTGTTCAACAAGTTGGTTGGTTGATGATTGTCTCCTGCATTAGCAAGCGTCGCATTGGAAGAGACATTGGAGCAAACATTGTCAACAGCTGGCCGACCTAATTTCTTGAAGATATTTTTAGTTGGTGGCCTGCCTCTCCTTGCTGGCTTTGGTTCATCATCATTATCATCACTTTCTTGTCTTAGATTGTCGAAGTTCTTTTTTGCAAGCTCTTGTATTGCTCGAGCCTGTATAGACAAATTACTCATCAACATAAAAGTAACAAAGTGAATATATCACTACCAGAAAATTAATGGAAACAAACAATGATAGAGACAGCTGACACCTGTCTATAGTAAATTGTGTCTGGTGCATTGTATTGCATTGCATTTGAGCTGATTAAAAAGACATCTTCCTGCAAAAAAAAAAAAAGGAAACCCTGTTATCAGATAAATAGAAGGTCACCACTGATATGCTAATAAAAGGAATAAGTTGCGAAAGGCCTATTCATCGCAATAGATATCATCAAGCAAAGAGGCAAAGAAAAAGGAAACGAGGTAGAATATGCTAAAGCAGCAGTAAACAAGAAGAGTTACAAGGATGATTGTCTTCAAAATTTGAAGCATAACATTTATAGTGGGAAAAATCTCTTATCTGGTAAAGCTTCACTTGAATAATTTTCTATGTTTCCTGTTTATTACTAACACATCAATTCCAATTCAAGTTCAGAAAACAAAAGGTGAAGTACAACATGGCAAAATTGCAGTGCAGTAGTAGATGAAACAAGTTCCTAGAAATATTTAACTAGAATTTTAAAGCACAAGGGAAAAAGTCATTGACAGCATCTTACTGTATCCAAGCTAAACCACGCAAGGATGTACCAACTCCTGGAATACCATATTTACCCTTTTTTCAATATGAAACAGATTATTGAAGCAAAAAACTGATAATGCTCACCCCAGGCGACCCACCCAGGCAGCCCAATATCGCCAGGCCCCCGGCTAGATGCAGGCAGTAAATCACGGGGGACATTTTGCCCTAAATGAAACATATTATTAAACAGAGACTACAGGGTGCATATACTCAATCATATCTAGTTAAATAATATGATATCCAGAACTACATTTCCACCCATGTTAACTGTTGACCGTTCCATTGGTTCTTCTCTTATTACTCAAAAGATACATTTTATATATTCTTCTTTTTTTTTTTTTACTTGTTCTGCTGATCTTAAAAACATCAGTTTCTAGAATTTCCTCGATAATTTAAGATGTGAATCAAATCTAATTAGACTCATCAATTAACACCATAATGTCGCAAATAGCAGACGTTGAAGTTAATCTTGAATATGATGTGTTAGCTTGTCCTAACATAAAATGATATTAACTTAGAAGTGAACCTTGATATAAGCACAAAAAATAACTATAGGAAAATCATTTATTAAATTTCAAGTAGTTATAATGCTAGTGATAACAATATCTTGTTTTTTATCTCATCAATATAATTACTAGAACTTCCTTTTCTATCTCAAATTCCACCATAATAATAGTCTAAGGACTCTATCACAAGTTTTTTCTAAGTAGATAAAAAATATATGAAAATCCTTCAATCTCTATATTTCTTCATCAGTTATCTTATTAAATAAATAATATCTATGATTCATTATCTCAATATGAAGCCAACCAAATTCTCAGAAATATTCATCGTATCTCTTATTCTTCTTTCGATCACTCTTTCTATAATGTGACTTATCAAACATTCTCACAATTAGAACCAAGCTTTAAAATCTCAACTCATGCTATCATTTTGATCTTTGAGAAGAACAATAGGATTTTCATACCGAATTGTGTCATACCAGTACAATTTTAGTTTTGAATTATTAACGATAACATGATTAATTTTACTTAGTATGAGTTGTTCCCTTAGATGACTGAATTTGGGGATCAAATAACTTCAGCTGGAGGACATTAGATGTCAATTTTTATTCTATTTAATTGCTCACCATAATTTATTTTAAATTTTAGATGACCAATTACATTGAACTA
This sequence comes from Boesenbergia rotunda, assembly GCA_024364735.1. NCBI lineage: Eukaryota > Viridiplantae > Streptophyta > Magnoliopsida > Zingiberales > Zingiberaceae > Boesenbergia > Boesenbergia rotunda. The sequence goes on from JAGFNQ010000243.1 coordinate 186,327, forward strand.
AACCAACTTATTGACTTTTGGGGATCTAGTGTCTAATTAAGTTTTGGGGGCTTCATTAGGTAGGCATAGATATTACAATCATGCAGATCCAAACCAGGCTAGATTTGGACTTATAATGAGTAGATTAAAGCTAAACCAAATTCATACCTAGGCTAGGGCATGTTAATTGAATAAATAGGCAAGTTAATTTTCAAAGGAGTAGAAAAAACCCTTTTCTTCTTTTTCACTGCCCACTTGGCTCATACTCACACCCAAATGCCTCCGCCTTGTCCCTGGAGATCATAGTGCCACTTCACTCCCACAATCAACGAGTGTTGCTCCACCCCCATTATCCTTTTGTGAGCCACCCAACCTCCTTTGCTCTTGTGCAAGCCACCGGACCATCCATTGCCTTGCACAAAAGCCACTTGTGCCACAACCTTGTCTTTGCACACCCATTTCACCATCACCTACAACACGTGTGCGTGGAACATCGTCTAACTCTTGCACGCATCAGTGCTACTGGTTAACCTTATTTGCATATGGAGCACTACCTCGTATCCACCACCCGTTGGTAATGCATGTTTCCCACCTACAATTGACATTGCATCTCCACCTCTCCTTGTAATCTCAGGTCAAAGACTCTACCCAGTAGTTTCATGGTGTCATGTTGTTCCGCATGTCGATCAGTTAGTCAACAAAATGTTTCACTAAGCATCGGTAGATATGGAACAAAATGTTCCGCATGTTGTTCCGCTTAAACGATGATTAGAGCAATAATATATATCACTTTTCTAGTTATAAGTAGGTACTAAAAAAATTTTCTTACATTCTTTAAGCATCTTGTTAATTTTCAAAATTTTACCAAATAATTTATTTAATTAAATTATACCTTGACCACCTAAGTTCTACCAAAATTCAATATTAATATCATTAGGGCATACACATTTATCTACTTTAGTTTTGTATAAAGCTTTCTTAATCTCACTTTATCTTAATATTACCAAGAAATCTATGATTATTAAACTTAAAATCAAATTATCCATATAATGTTCATTACAAGCAATGACAGTACCATGTGACAAAACAAGGAGGGGAACAATAAATGCTGGAAGGAAGAAATCTTCCTAGCGGCCTCAAAGGTCACTGAAAGCCTAGCTAAAAGGGATGAAATTGGAACCATCCAGTCCATCCATGTATCTTGGGTTTTCGTAGGGGATGGACAAATCAGTTAAGCCCTCTTCCTCTTGTTGACAGTTTTTTATTGCCCTCTCTATTCCCTAGGAACATCTCTCTATGTCTGGCTTCAATGTCATATGGCTGCCAGAGTGGCAAAGCTGACTGACAGCTCAAGCATTCTAAGAGGTTGGATTGGAATCATTGGATCTCAAAGTCGTGAAAGCAATATTAGCAAGGTCGAGCATTACTATCCATTTCATACATCCCTTAGTATTGGAGAAAATATAATGAGCTTATGATATGTGAATTATTCAGATTGCTTGTTGAGCTCCTGTTAAGTATGCTAAAGATGCAATACCCATACAAAACTATGTTAATACATGTTGACTACTTTATCAAAGTATATTTTCCTTCGTCTAAGACAGGGGCTTGGAATTAAAATGATAACCTTTGATGTAATCCAACACCTACAGAGAAGCATTAGTTCCATTCTCGCTAGGTCTAATACTAGTAGCAACATTACAATATTCTTCAAAATCATATCAATCCAACAATATATCATAATGATATCAATACCCACCATTACTATAATGATTAGATACTTCACTTTGTCAATAACAATAGCAACAATACAATTTTGTTTGCAAACAATTTGGGGTTCTATATTATCTGTCATTCAATTTAATACAAGCCTATATCACTAGTAATAGTTAAGTCTTTTAAATCACTAGAATTTTATATGGTATTCCCTACACCACACTTTGAAGTGTGACAGATTCATGTAGTGGGGCAACACCAACAGCTCCTTAATAGATTTTTTTTTTTGAAACGTTTATCCATATAACCCCATATTTTATCCTCAGCATTTTGACCTCTATTATACTGATTTAATTTATAGTTCCTCCTTATGAAAAGACTTTGACCAACAAAATATGATTGGTTGTATCACATTCTACAAAAAAATTATTTCTAGCCAAAGAACACAAGATGATGACCCAAAATGTGAGAAGTTCCTTGATACTTTTTTCCTAATAATGATAGCTTCACAATATCTCCTTGATGAATAATATAACTAAAACTCTTAGTATCAACATTTCATATTCAATCTAATATAACAATTCTCACTTCTTTTCTTACTAGTGAAACTATCTCAAGCATTCAACTTTTAGTTCTGATTTTCCTCAAAAGCTTTGATGACTAGTTACTTGGAAGAAAGATAGATGAGGAGATTAGAAGAGAAGTCACAAAATTGCAAATTACACACACACACGCATATATATGTATATATACCCAAATTGGGCCCCTAATATTAGGAAATGCTCAAGTCAGGCCCCTATTTCAGCTTCCAAAAATGATCAATCAACCCTGCCCCGCCACCATTGGAACTTTCTTTGTAAAAAGAAAAAAAGAAAAAAGTTTGTTTTGTTAATTTGAGCCCATCAATTTGTTTCATAATTTTAAAACATTAAAAAATCCTATAAAATTAAATGGTCATTTGCCTTATTATTATTATTATTTTCAAGTTGTTTAGTTAAATAGCTAAATGAACTAAAACAATTCAACCTTTCTTCTGAAAAAAAACTATTTAATTTATTGGGTAATTTTGTCTTTCCAAAGAAAAAAGAAAATAATTTATTCCGCTAGTTCCATTCCATCAAGCTGAAATTCACCAATTTTACTATGTAAAAAAAATAAAATTACCTGCAAAATTAAATAGACATTTACTTTCTTTATTTTTTAATTAAAAACGTTTTTCTAATATTGGGTAAAAAATCTAAGATACCTAGACTTACCATGATTTTCCATTTCAAAAATTATACCCTTCCACATTTTTTTACCTTCTCGCTTTTTTCAACATTCGGAGTTACATGAATGTCATGTAGGAGGCAATCCATCTTGTAACCTAAATTTAACTAAATTAGTTTTATTCATCATTACTATCTGTAGACAAATTAAAGCTTGAGAGGTTGTAGTATATCTAGCTTGTATTCTCAGGGAGCAATATAACATTTATTTATTGAAGTTTAAACAAGCTAGTCTAGTAGTATAAAAGTTATTCATTGGATCTTGAAGTTTGTGTTCCACAATTTTTTATTTAATATACTTGTACATTTTTATACACTACGCTGTTTCAAGAGATGATCCTCCATCTTCTAATAGTATAATGGGTTTTTCACATGACATTAGTTTCTGATAGCTCAAGGTTCACATATTATTATCACATATGCAAGAAGATTTGACATCATAAAGTCGATAAGAAGATTCACAGTAAGTGTTATTTAATTTTTTTTATTTAAAAAAAAAAGATCAATTATTCATGATATGCATCGATGGTCAGGCAATTCAACTACAATGCAACAAGATACATAGTCATCTAACTGGTAAAGGAAAAAGTTGATCTTGTTTAATTACTATGGTTAGCAATGGCATTATATATTGTAGGCGCCCGTTACCCTAGGAGCCCATGGTGCGCGCCTGCCGTGGGCGCCTGAATGCATGGAGGGCGCCCCGAATTGATCAAAGGCGCCCCGCCACTTAGGCAACCAAGGATGGCGCGCACCGTGGGCGCCCATGGCAACGACCCTCATATATTGTATAAGCATACAATATTTTGCTCTTCAGCTATCATATTCTTAAAGGATACAGATATGGAATAGCATTGTTTATTTCCAACGAGGTAGAAGTCAACATATAACTGTTTGGTAGTAGGCACATAACAAAAGTACAACTGAAGTAGTTATATATCCCATATATGAAATTTGGTTATAACCTTAAAATAAATGTTTATTTTTTTAATGTATCTGATAACATAAACCAACACAAGCTATCTCATCTAAACAAACATAAAGCAATGTTGTGTTCAAACATGAATCAAGCATCCTCATATAAGGAACATGTCTAAACATCAGTATTTTGGTCTCAATCATGATTGGATCAGAACGTTGACATTTACTGATGCTTCAGTCCTAATTAGCAGTAAGAATGCCAGAGATATTAATCAAAATTAAGAATTAATGAGATAATGGAGAAGTTCCGAACAATGAGTGGGTTCTATACTTAGATAATTTAAATCAATTAAAATTGAAGAGTAATTGGTAGAGAGAAACCAAACAATTATATATTTAAATAATTTAAGAAATTTGAATATTACTAGCGTTACATAGAGCTCAATGAAAAGGTGAGATTAATGTAGCCAGCCCACAAATAGTTGGGATTAGCATGGCCTGATAATGACAAGAGCCTGGGAGTTATGAGGAAAAAATGTCATCGTTATTGATTTGAAGCTAGGTGGGGAAAATGAAAAAAAAAAAATGTAAACTATATGCATAAATTCAGACAATAAGCTTTCAGAATAAATGGAGAGAATTGTCAAAATGTAGTGGCCAAAAGGAAATTAAACCTGCATTAAGAAATTTAAGAGAAATAAAGAAACATCCCAAGAATGAATTGTGGGAAGGTGACTCTGAACTCAGAACCAAGAGAATTCTTGTATCAATTTAGAAGCGCTTCTTAGTACATAGTAGTTAAAAGAAAAGCCAGTAGAAGAAAGGAAAGAATGTCCAAAGATGCAGTTCTCCTTTGCAGTCCCCTAAAACAGTTTCTCGAAGACTTATACAATCAAATCCATCAATAGCATATTCTTTGGCCCAATAAAAAGAAAATCATTAACAGTAAGTACATCTTATGTCTAGTCTCACCATCATCCCAGTACATGACATGACCATGAAAAATAAGTATGTCTGAAGTCCATTTCAATAACTTTTCTAAAACACTCATATTCTTTATTTTATGAACCAAATATATAGGAAACGTAATGGTAGAATAGATCCCATGTGATTGAATTTGTGAACAATTTGCAGTATAATTGATCTCAAGTGGAGAGTATAAAGAAAAAAAAAATAGACAAATGAGCCGAGTCTTGGATATTGGAATTTTCTTCAGTTCTTGTAAAACACCTTGATCTCACATGAACCACCGAATGCTTAAGTAAAAGAACAATGTAATCTGATTTCACATTAGCTCTCAGTCATTGGATAAGCATAAAAAAAAAGAACATTGAAAAAAAAAAACACGAGCTGTTAGTTTTTTCCAGAAGGACAACTAACTAACTTTTTCCAGTTGCAGCAAATAAACTACAGACCCAAGCACACCTTTAGGGGAATGACTTGAAGTAGAAACATAAGTTTTATGTTAAAACATTCTTGGCTTCTTCTAGCGGAAATATCACAGTAGTGTAACTATTGATTGATATTTATAAAAGCAAAAACATTAGCTACTATCTTCATTTTCAGCATGACAGAAAATGTCTTGACAGGAAAAAGAAACACTAACAGAAAGCTGCAGACTGACTCAAATGCTACTCAGCATATGAAAAGAAAAAAAGTAAGCTAAGACCAAGTTAACATGGAAGTCAAATAGGAAAGAAAATAAAGGTTCTGTAGCACAATGCACAAAGGACAAAACAATAAAGGATTTTTTTAAAAAAATGTATTTTGATGCCTCTAGAATTCCATATGATCCTACTATTAATTAGTGAACGATTTCTTGGTTAAAATGGAATTACCAAAGTTGAACATGATAGATAAATATACAAATACAGCAGCTTCCGAGAACATTTTGGTAGGGAAAAAAAATCAGGCGATCAATAGTTCAGAGAAAAACTCAGAAATTCAGCATTCATAATAACTGACCTCAAACTGCTCCAAGTTGGTATAAGCACCATCCGAAAGTTTCTTTCTGACCGTAGCAAAATCCATAGGATGTTTGATAATGTCATGATAATCTGGAAGCTGCCACAATGGCCAATCCAGGATATCATTCAATTGCCATGTCCACAAAACAAGATAATCATATTGGAAGACAACGCACCTCCTCAGGATCAACAGGCTCCGCAAAGACACCATAGGTATCTTTCCTGATATGGATATAACAAACTAATAAATCTAATGAAAAGATTCATAAATGAACAGAATACACATTGGCCAAGGCCCAAGAAGAGGAAGAAGGCAGTTCAGGTGAGATTCAAACAAAGAAAACACAGCACTCACTTCTGCAATCTATCCAGAATGAAAACCAACAACTTTTTGTCCGGAAATGGTATAGTGGGTCCAAAATCTGGAGTTGAGGACACAAACATTCATCATTGGCAAGGCTTAAATAATGAAAGCCACGGAATTCTTTTTCTTTGATTTAGCGTTATCACTAAATATATGACGAACGAAATACCTTGTGGAAGATCCGTCACTTTCGATGTAGGATTCTGCCTTTCTGTCTGAAACAAGGGAATTAACCCAGACCATATCAGCGAAAATGAAATAAAAAAAGATTGATCAGGAGCTAAAAAGGGTTTGGTAGAGGAAAACCATCACCAGGTAAGAGAGAAAAACCCTAAAAGATAGAAAAGGGTATCTTTTGTTCCATACGAGAAACATGTTACCATGAGTTTGACCAAGTCAAATCCACCACCACACAGTCCCTCTCCCTCTCAAACGAAAAAGAATAAAAAGGAAAATAGAACGGAATCCAAGGATCCCTCCAACCGAAGAAATACCCCACCCGAGAAGCACGCAAACACTGACGATTCGAAGCCGAACCGTACTGAAACCAAATCAGCATCAGATTTGCCCCCAAATCCTCCAAATAGAAAAATCTAATGGTTTCCGTCTTTCCGGAACATCAAATTCCCAATTTTGTCTCAACAGATCTACAGTCGGAGAGAAGCAGGGGAGGGAGAGAATTGAGATCAAAATACCTCAGCACCATTCCCGCCGGCCCCGAGGTTTCTGCTTCTGCGGTCATCGGATTCGGAGCCAGAGACAGCCGAATCGGCAGCGTTAGGGTTATTGTGGAGGCGAAGGACCAGGCGGAGCTTCTTCTCCCGCCTCCCATGGTCCGATTCTTCGTCATCGTCTGCTACCGCCGCGGCTGAGTCACGGAGGCGGGGATCGTCATCGGAGGTAGGATCGCACTGCTGCTGCCGTTGCTGTTGAAGGCGGAGACTGCGACGCTGGAGGTCCAAGAGAGAGGGCCGCCCCTTCTTCTTCGTCTTCCTTGTCGTTGTGGTCGCTTTCGTGTTGCCCATTCCGGACGCCCCGCTCCTCTCTCTCTCTCTCTCTCTCCTCTCTCTCTCTCCGGTGTTTTCCTCTGTTGCTCGGAAGGATATGTCGCACGTGATGGGCGGCCGGGGCATTAGAGAGTGGCACGTGATAGGTGCGTGAGAAGGTAGTATCTTCGTGCCTTACATCCCGTCTGAGAATTGAGCAGTCGTTGGGCTTGGGTTTGGGCTTCGGCTTCAGATTGGGCTTGGGCTCGGGCTCGGGCTCGGGCTAGGACTTCACACGAAAAATTGGAACAAAAAAAAGTATACAATATTAAATTGGTGCTCTTAGCAATTTCCTTTCTATATTCTTCTTTCTTTTGTTTTATCCGAAAGAGACAATAACAAGGTTAAGTTAAAAACCTCAAATAAATTAATAAAATTTGATTATTTTTTTTAATTAAAATAAATTATATATATAGAGAATTTCTATGTTGCGTACTATTTGTCACGTGACGCTACTAATTTGAGGTGCATGTATTAAATACAGGTGTCCAAGTCAATCCAAAGCGCCTTAAATCATTTCAACATAGAAGTTTTTATTTTTTATAGATATATTTAGGATTTAAAATTTTAGAATTTAAAAACTAGGTTACATTGGATTTAAGTTAATAAGAATTTTTCCTAGGATTTAGGCTTCCCTCTTGAGTTATAGTGTTCAAATAAATAAATTTACATACTTACAGGATATATTATATGTATTTAACATTTAAATTTTAAAAATTTAGAGATTGAATTACACTGAATTTAAATTAATAAGATTTTCTTCTAGAATTTAAGCTTCCTTCTTGAGTTATAGTGTTCAAACGAAAAAAATTAAATACTCATAGGATATATTATAAGATTAAGAATTATTTAAGGAATTATTTATTAAAAAATTAAAAAAGAAAATAGAAAAATAGACACAGGAATGTGTAGTTGGTCCGCAGCATAGACTTATATATAATTTACAAGGCACATATTTTTCAAGACTCAAACTTAATACTAAATTGACTATTCTGATATCAAAGTTTTGAAAAGACTTTTATAGTCCCAAAATTAGGCATTTACTTTCTTTTAATCTCAAATTTTAAAAGTAACAATTTGAACATCATGCAATGGGAGGCGTTTTAAGTCCTTTTTAAAAAAAATTGTGATTGAATAGTACAATTAATTAGGAAGGTAAACCTATAAGTTTTCGATTTTTATTTGTTTTTTTAGTTTGAATATTATAATCTAATTGGGAAGGTGAATTTTAAATTTTTTTTAAACTTAAATATTATAATTCAATTGAAAAGGTAAATCTTAGATTAAAATAAAAAATGAAGTGCTAATTTTAAGACTATTTTTTCTAAAACTTAATATTTAAAATACTGATCCTGTCGCGGAGTGGAGTGGCAGCCCAACGGGCCAGATGGGCCTCCCGGGAGACGTGAGCCAATGAGGTGATCGGTCGTCGATCGCACCTCACCTCGCTCCTGCAAAACAGGAACCGTCAGCAAACCCGCCAGGGGAATCCCCGGTCAGGCACTCCGACGATCAAGTCAGCCCTGAGTATAGATGAGCGGAAACTGAATGGAGATGGGGCAAGGGATGCGAGAACTCGCGCGCGCGTACCTACGGTAGGGCGGCGCGGATCCTCTGGTCCGCGGACTCCTGGTCCCCTCCTGGACCACATCGTGCCTATAAAAACCCCAATCGCGTGCGCAGCACGTGCGATCAGCGAAGCCAAACACGCAGCGCTCTCTCTCACGCGCACCTCTCTCTCGCGATTTTTCCCCCAAGCCCCTGTCGTCGTTTTCTCCCTTAATCGCTCTCGTCTATTTCTCCACCTCCGATGGAAATAGAAGGCAGGAGCGACCTCTGCTACGCGAGACGATGGGAAAGCCGCTGGAGCACCTCTTCGTAGATTCATTTCGGATCTCCTTTCAGATTTCATGCATCGTGGTGATTATTGTGGACTGACTTGATTTTCCTGCCTCGATCTCTGCATCAGTTGTGTCTCTGTTACTAAAGCTACAAAATTGGTGAGTTTTGGTTGAGTTTCATGCTAGTGTAGAGCAATGTAGTGTCAAAGTTCAGGTTTTTTTATTAGGTTTCCCTAAAATGAAGCATATGTGTTGCAGATTTTGGTTTGAGTTCGGCGTTGCCGTCGCGAGCAGGTTAGGGGATTCCGTCGCGGCATATGTGTATTTCCGTCGGTCGCGGCAGCTTGTCAGAACAATTTTGTTTCTTTTATTGATATAACCCTCATATACAAAGTGGAACTATAAATTTGATAGATGTAAACAAAATTTAATTATGTATAATGAATATTGTGATTAAATTTTAAGTTGATATGCAGTAATAGTGAAAGATGTTGATGATTGAAAACATTAGGATGACTGTGTCATCGTTTGTAGTTTGGAGGCAAAGGTGTCTTGTCTTAGACGATTATTGATTTTAAGTGGAGAGGAGTCAACTATAGAGCAAAAGAATTGCGACGGTCAAGTGGTCTCCAGCTTGTATTGTGTAATAAGTGGCATATGATCTAGTAGAGTAATCGCAGAAAAAAATTGTAGAAAAATTATAGATTCAATGAATGTTTAAATCATACAAAAGCCAACATAATTTAATTCATTGAGGCCAAAATCGTTGAGAGCCTCCACTCTATAGAGCTCTACCACACTAGAAGATCAACATCAAATGTTAGTGTCCAGAGCTCCCTTCAGGACATGTAGCCCTTCTAAAGAAATACTCCTACGAACTCGGGTCCTTGGGATCTCGATGCTAGGGGGAGGATCTGAAGAAAAGCAAATAACCACAACAGTCAAGTTGTCGCAGGTGTTGCGCTTCAATGCTTCTCGCTTCAATGCTTCTCGCACTAGCTCTCGAGAACATTTCTCTGGATCATTGTGTTCCATAAGTTCCTTCCGGGTTATGGTCACCGCGCATTGGCTGCTCATAACATCCCAAAGGACATCGCAACCCATTATCAAAAATTCGTCTTCTTTCGTTAAGATCGTCTCCTGCAACTCTGGTTCAGCTATGAGCGGATTGGAAGAACCTTTAGGGCCCTTCATGTGCCAGTCACCAAGAGCCCTTGCTACAGATAGTTGGCCATTGAGATAGCCGTCGGAAACACTGCCTCCTAGCTTTTCAATTCTAAGTTGTTCGGTCTTGCAGTTGGGTTTATGGTCTCTCGAAAGCTCAATAGCTCGACCACGGGCCAGATGGGCCTCCCGGGAGACGTGAGCCAATGAGGTGATCGGTCGTCGATCGCGCCTCACCTCGCTCCTGCAAAACAGGAACCGTCAGCAAACCCCGCCGGGGGGAATCCCCGGTCAGGCACTCCCGACGATCAAGTCAGCCCCGAGTATAGATGAGCGGAAACTGAATGGAGATGGGGCAAGGGATGCGAGAACTCGCCGCGCGGCGTACCTACGGTAGGGGGGAGTGCCGAGCTTTTATAACCGGGGGGAGCTGACAACCTTTGTCCGCACAGATGGGACTAGGGTGTGATGACTGTCAGCCCGCGTGGAGCACAGAGGAGGGGCGCGGCATGGTTCGGGGTGCTCTGGCAGTACGTGAGTACTGGGTGCGCAGTACGAGGGTACTGGGAGCGCAGTACGCGAGTACTGGACGTGCGGGATGGCTGCGAGGAGATGTCAGTCGGTAGGTGAAGTGTGAGGAACCCTGTTAACAGGATCGTACCCCGGAAGTAAGGATATGAAGGGGTGCGCTGGCGGGACAGCCTGTACCCCGAGCGTCGACTGACCGGTCTCTGGGTGCCGGGGACCGAGTCGAGTGTAGACCAGGGAGCGTGGGTCGCCACGCGTCCATCTGGTGGGGGAGCAAAAAGGGAGCGCGGGGTACGCCCTGAGTCGAGGGTTATCACTAGACCTGACCTTACTGAGGGTGCAAAACCCAGCTCCGGGTTGGGGTGAATCAGTGTGCGTACCCGGGGCTCTTACGGGGGCGGCTGGCTGGGAGGGGGCCCGATCGCATTTTCAGACGATCTGATGGACATGTTTCCCCGTTTCCCTTCGGAAGGGTATCTGGGCGCGGGCCCCTGCTTGCTGATAAGGCAGTCGACCTATCTACCAGGCCCTCGTGGCGCCAGGCTGACTAGTGGGCCAGGCTGACTAGTGGGCCAGGCCTATGCCCCTACCAGTAGGCAAGGTCAGGATCAAATACTAAAAATAAATTAAATTTGATACCTAAAATATCTTTTTCTCTGTAATTTACTTATCTTAAAAACGCTTCCCTCTATTAATATATCGTTTGTTAAGGAGAGAAAAAAAACGGAAAATTGCTTAATCGAGTCCTTCAGAACCGAACCGCTGAGATGTCAAACCGGTCTTCGCCGTTCCAACGCCCGAGCTATAAAAGTATACGGCAAGTCGCAGGGAGAAAGATTGTGAAGAGGAAGGTTAGGAAGATGATGGCGGAAGAGGGAAAGCCCGACACCCAACTGTTCCAGCTTCTCTCTACCCTCCTCGAACAGGTCGCTCTCCCTCTCTCTCTCTCTCTCTGCTTTTCGAATTTCTTCTCTTTATAGGAAAACCATCTGATCCAATCTTTGGACGAGTGTTGTTTTTTGTTTATTGGTTTTCAAGATTTTAACTTTTTAAGGTCTAATGCCTTTTTAGGACAATAAAGTTTCATTGGAATGCCTAATTTGTGTACAGATGTAGGATTTAGTTCTTGGTTCGTTCATATGCCTGATCGATCATTTAGGGTTTAAATCGTTGCCTCTTCGCAGATAATTGGCATCATGCCCTGCTTCAATGTGATATTATTGTCCGTAAATTTTTTGTTAGGTCTTTTGGGCGATACTGAGTTTTCATGGGTCAACTTCTTGTTCTGTTAGAAAATTTCCCAACTAATGTTTAGCATTTCTGACCTAGTTGTGGTGTTGAGGATGAAAAAGTAAAACGAAAACCAAACATCTCATTGCCCACGGATTCTATACGAGCCTAACTTTGCCCTGGTTTCTCTATCAACACCAATGGAGAAGGGGATCTCGCTTTTTAATGCTCCCTGGAAACCAAAGTTTTCCTTGAAAACCCTCATATCTACAAGCTTTACGTTCTTCCATAGTCGTGAAAGCATCCAGGGTATCATCTAAGCTCCAAAATGCTCGCAAGGCAAGAAACTCACAGCTTCTTGTTGTGCTACCAAAATCACCAAAAACCATAAATTTAGATTTCTGGGTGCTGGGGATTGTTGTGCTGCACTGCCGCTGTCCTTGCCGGCCAACAGCTTATACTCTTTTGGTGGATTGGTATTAGGAAATCTGTACTGCCTATTTAGAGCATCTATTTATGACATGGGTTCTATTTTCTGATGTGGATATGCTAATCTGGTAAATCACAAATTGAAGAAGTTTGCCAATTCTTTTGAAGACATGTTTAGTTTTCATATCAACAGAGCATCGAGGATCTGTAACATCAACCTGTGCACCCTTGAGTCTCACCTAGTCCCTGCTCATTTATTGGTTGATCTATGGGTTTGGGGTTCTAATCATCTGATACTATCAGACTACCAGGTTTAAAGGAAGATGGAGCTGTAACATACTTTTTGTAAAAGAAACATATGTTTCTTGATACTGAATGATATTTGCTCAGCACAAGAAGATTCACCAATCCAATTGCTCCTCAAAGGCAAAAAGCTTCTATTAAGTTATTGCTTTATGGACTCACCCAAGTAATTATTTTTTTTCTCTCATAATATCTCAATCTAACAATTCGCATTCACCATGTAGGAAGGATGAATTGACCATTTTTCTTTTCCTCTGCCACATTTTAATGGAAAATGGATCAAGAAGGCCTTTCAAATCTGTTTTTCTATCCAATTATACTTTTACTGGAAATATTCTGAAGTCTAAATTGTGTTTACCATTTTTGGGAAAAAGAAAATGATTTTCCTCATGCTATTTCTCTCCAACTAAACGAGGCTTTCTATCCTCACTTTTTTCTCTTCTTCCATTTGTCTTCAAAAGTAAATAGGGGTTACATCTCTATAGCTCATGCTCACTTTGTCTTGCTATTTTCTTCTCTTCTTCTTCTACCTTAAAACAGATAGCTATTTGTACCTAAGACTCCATTGGATTAAAAATGAGTGATGGCTAAAGTTTAGCTCCTCAATTTTTCGATTTTTATTCTTTCTCTGAATTATATTCAAACCTTTTCGAAAGTACATAGACACCGCCTTCTTTCTGATTAAGAATAAAAATATCAAGAGGAAATACCATTAAACTTGTTAGTGAAAATGATGCCTGAGAAACTGGGGGCTGTCTACATTTATTGGACCAATAGATTCATAATAGAAGTAATTTAGTGAAAAGGTGGCTTGTGATTCATACTAATTCTTAGACAACATCACCAAACACACTATATGTTTTCATATTTATTCTAATTATTTCATATTTTTTTGTTTAAAAGAAAATTTTAGTAATGTATTTTCCAAGCGACATTAATCAATTGTCTTCTAGTTGTATAGGTTTGTATATTTATCCCTAATTGCATTACAGCATGGAATTTGAATGAAAAAACATGGTATTTACATACTGGAATTAGAATGAAAAATTATGTTTCATGGAACATACGCCATCTTACCTTTCTCTATTTGCATTATATTTTATCCTACTTCTATCTTATTCATTTTATTGTTCTACTGGCCATTCTTAAAATTATGGGTTGCTTAAGTTCCTTTAGTTGCTTCGTGGGTCTTGAAAACAACTTATTATATTTACATTCGTCAAGAGGAATTGGTATGCCTATTTATTCAACGTGGATCCCTTTTTAATAGTTCAGTGAGCCTTTTAGAGTAAGTGGTCGTCTGCTTTTAAGTTGATAAATAGGTGGGTTTTTTCTCAAGAATATTTCTGATGCTGATGAAAAAAACAATATACACCATTGAGTTAGTCCATGTCTTGGACTTGAGCAAAGTCTAGTTGAGTATGTCCATCCACAAGTGAGGGGCAGTGATAAGAATGTATGAAGAATAGGTTGAGCACTTTCCTAATAGCTTAAGGTTTTGTTTTAAGTAATCAATCAATTTGAGTTTCCTCTATCTTCTTTTCCAATCCAATTAGTTGTGTTAATAAGTAATTATGGTTGCCCAAGTCAAAAGAGAACTTTTAATTCAATTTCTAATTATGTATTCCGATTTTTGTCAATATTAGAGCTGTTGTGAGAAGTCAGGATATCAACAAAAGTATACATAAGAGTGAATCGATACACTTTGAGTATTGCTAAAAATGCAACCTACCTTATATAAAGTCCAGTGGTAGGATAAGGTCCATTCGAAATAGTGGGGATTTATGGCTTCTTGTTATTGCTGTTTATCTTTGTCCAAATTATTCTCCCAAAGTTATGGTTGATGTTGATTTTTGGTAGGCATGTGGTAGTTCTAAATGATGGTACTCAATTGCATGGCTATTCTGGAATAACTTGAATGCAAACCTGTGTATGGCATGTAAACCTTTTGTTTTTACCTATGACAACTCATTTCTTAGATTTCGCAAAATCATAGTCTAGGGTGAAGCTTTTTCTTTTTGCTCTTCCATGCTTGTTTATTAAAGGAAACGTGCAGGTGGAATCCTTAAGCAACCAAGAAGAAGTTGAACTCCGAGCCAAAATTGAAGCGCTTGGTATTGAAGTCACCAAGGTCCCTCCTAAACCATCTACTAACCTTGATGAGGTATCTAAAAATCCACTACGTAGTTGTTCTGTTCATCCTTCCTGAATACATTGTCACTGGATCTTCTATGTTAATTGCCTCTAGCTCCAAATAGCTGCGGAGTTGGACAAGCTCTCTGCAAAACTTGATGAAGTCGACCAGATGATATCTTCGACTATGTCTGCAGATCCTCAAGTCCAGTCTCTCCTTAGCAGCACCGCTGATGTTTGGATGCCAGTTATCACTGCAAATGCTGATGAAAGGCGAGCTTTCACAGTCAGTGATAGTGAGAACAGCCAGGAGGGTTTTCAGAGTCGGTGACTGTGAGAAAGCCATGAGGAACAACCAGTTCTTTCCAGCCAATAAATATTTTTATGTTTTGTGAAATAGGAATACACTTGTTTATTAATTCTCAATGTTGTAATGATAAACTTTAGTATACAATTAGTATAAAGGTTGTATAAGAATGAACTACTAAGTTGAACACATTGTAATGCCACTGTTGGAACATATTTATGGTGTTTTTTATCCATGTCACAGTGGGCACATTGTAATGACACTGTTGGAACTTAAATATGCGTGAGCTTAGAGAAAAATTAAAAGAAAATTTATTCTTTCCAACACAGTACTTGGATCAAAATTGTTAACAAAACTTGAAGATTTGGTTTTGGTTATGATTTACTTATAAACTATTGCAATATCCACTATTGAAAATGCAACTAGTAGTGTTTAAATCTGATGGAGATTGTTCCAAGCTATAAACAATTTCTTTCTCTAACAAAACTTGAGAATTTTCAATGCAGGGAAGCTAGTTGGCTGGTTCCCCTCGATCCATTCTGTGATGGTAATCTTAATCTTTCGTCGTATATTCGCTCCCTTGCCAACTCGAATAATTTGGTTTGAAGTGAGTATAGAGTTGAGCAAAATGGGTATAAAGTGAGTAAAAGTTCTTAATGATTCCTATATTATACTATAGAACTTATAATGATACTCTTGACAGAAGAGCACATATATAAGTGCTAAGTGAGGGTTGTTTCAAAATTATAAGCATGTGTAAGATTTCAAGTATTGTTGATGGTCAAAACGGACACGACAATGAACCAGTAGAAGCTTAACTATTGTGTGAGTGTGATTGTCTCAAGTAAATCTATTCATTTTTCACTAGGAGAGATTCAAATTCACAAACTGCCTGATGTAATAGTTTTTCATTGAAATTCTTATCTAAGACTTAAAACTCATTAATAATTTCATCTAGGTAAAAGATTGTTGGAAAATTAATTTTCATAATCAATAAAAATTATGAAAGTGTTTCAAGATTTCAAAAAATCACTATCACAAACAGCAGAAGCTTTCTATTCTTCTTTACTCTTTAAAGTGTTTCAAGATTTCAAAAATTCACTATCACTAAATGTGAAGTGTTACTATTTTGAACCGTTATATTTTAGGAAGTAATTGGCGATAAATCATAAATATTTGGACAGGACAATATTGTGATTAACGAAAAAAGGTTTAGCTTTCGCCCCAATTTTAAATTTCTTTATTTAAAGGATAAGCTTATCCAAAAAAATATGTATATGATCCTATCGACAAGCGAAGACCGATTCTCTCTAGGATGACTCAGTCTGACCAAAACGACCTGGTCTACTGTAGCTCGGGGGTCGGACTCGGGCTCAAATAAGGCTCAAGCTCAAGTCACTCGGCTCGGACCCAAGTGGAGTTCACAAAGTGGTGGTGTGGTTGCAAAATGGCAGTTGTTCTTCTTCGGAGCCTTATGGGGGGTTTATATAGGGGAGAGGAAATCCTCTGCTGTGTCAGGGTTGTCTTATCTCATTAAGGAAGGATCGGTTGATAAATTGCAATAGTGACAGCTATATAAATGCTGTGAGACTGCCACAGCCGCCTGACACCCTAAATAAACTGTCTCTTCTGTTCTGCATTAATTCTTGGCAACTTTGTCAGGTGATGATTATGTCAGAGGGCTGTCACCTGGCTGCTGACAGGAATGAACTATAATAGTCTGGCCGACCCCGAGTGCCCGACCTCGGGGACCGACCCCGAGTGTCCGACCTCGGGGACCGACCCCGAGTGCCCGACCTCGGGGACCGACCCCGAGTGAATTTCGGCCCAGCTTACCTATTCCTGGTTCGGAGTGTAAATCGAACCCGACCGAGCCCTTGATCCTTCTGACAAATCATCCACCCGGATCAGTATATATCTAAAGGGATAATTCAATAACTAATGTCATTAAGTTAGTGACCAAGAACATCAAGTCAATGGTTGACCATGATATCAAAATTGATATGTCGAGAATATGAAGGAAACTAGGTCTACCATACCAAACTTCTCCAATTGAATCATTGATTTATTATCGAGCTAATTGGGACTCAATCTTTCATATCGCATTGTAGGACATCATTTTCCTCCAATGGGATGTTGAGTTGTTGAACTATCAGTTGAAAGGCTTTTTCAAATTTATTCTGGTAACCGATACAAAATTTTTATTGAATCGATCATCTCTAAAATTCATCCCAACGGACTGGATATGCTATTTAAAAAAACATTTACAATTTCTAACAACCACCACATGATAAGTAAGAAAAATAAACAAAATTATATATCTAAAATAAGATAACCATCTTCAAAATGATAATCCCATATATTGGAAGAAGAGTAATAATAGGGAGAGTAAAAATGGAAGAGTAAAAATCATAATGAATGGTGTGGTATGACGTGGTATGATGTGACACTTTACATGCACATGTCCGATTATCGCTTGGACACCATCGGCAGCCTTCGGCCGCCGTCCCTAATCAAACTATACCCTAGGGGGTACGGTGAATCTGTCGGAGATCGTGCATGCAAGGTGTCACGTCATTCACTATGATTTTCACTTTCTCATTTTCACTCTCTCAATCATTATTCTTGGAAGAAATGGGATAGTAGCATGGATAAAAATAAGCTAATAAATAACTAATACTTGTGCATAAAAGTATCAAAAAACAAAACAAAATACGACCATCTCATAAAGAATAATAAGTTAATAACCAACACTTGTGCATGAGGAAAAAGTAATTGGGGCAGCGATCGATGCTTCCAAGTGGTTAAGGGAGTGTTTGGGAGAGCTTCTGTTAGCTGCTTTTTAGCTTCTAACCATGCAAAAGTGCTTTTGAGTGTTTGAGAATATCAGATTCTGCTTTAACTTCTGCAACTTTTACTCAAAAGCTAGAAGCAACAATTTGATGTTTTTTTCTGCTTCTGCTTTTTTGCTTATGGTGTAGAATTAAAAGTTGACATTTATACCCTTAATAAATTTATTACTTTATATAATTACCATCCTATTTTTAAATAAAATCTTATATTTTTATATAATTTATATTTTCAAAAAATTTTATACATATTTTTATAAATTTATATAAATTTTATTATTTTATTATTTTTTTATATTTTTATTAACTTTATATTTTTTTAAATATATATATTATTAAAAAATAATTTTGATATCATATTTAAAATATAATATTAAATATATAAAATATTATAGATCATGTATCAAAATTATATTTAAATAATTGAAAAAAATTAATTTTGATAGTTTAAGGATATTATTGTCATTTAATTAAAAATTAAGCTTAAAAGTGATTATTCACCAAACACTCAAACTTTACCTTGTATCAGCTTTTGACTTCTATTTTCAAATACTGTATGCTTTAGCTTCTTATTAACTTCAAGATAATCACTACAAGAATCACTTTTCAAGAAGTAAAAGCTCTCCCAAACACTCCCTAAGTTCGACCAGATTCTTTTGATATGTTTGCTAAAAAAAAAATTAAGTTAAATATGACTGGTATTTTTTTGACACGTTCAATTCTCAACAACAGGGCATTTTCTCTTGGAATTCTCTTGGAATGTCGGGTTTCATGTTGCTAATGGATGAAAAAATTTCATAGAATAAATCAGGACTGACTAAAAAATAAAGAAATAAAGAACAACTATGTGATAAAGAGGATAAAAAAGAGATGAAGCAAGCTTAGAGATCTAGCTCAAAAAATAAGTCCAAATAGTTCGATGCGTTTGATGAGAGTTTTTTTTCAGGATTCCGCATGATTTGCTATTACAAATTGAAATCAAAGAAATTAAGATTAAAGAAATTTAATTAATTATTCCTGTGAGAACATCCTCCTATCAATTCCATCATACCATGAAGTCCGAGGACTAGATTTAGAACCCTAAACAAGCTCCATGGCGGTAGCAACTACGATTAGCCTTTTTTTTTGTTTTTTGGAATTATAAAAAAAAAAGGAATTTTGATCACAAAGGGCAAACGAATTCATGTCTCCTTGTTCACCACCACCGTCGCCCCATCCTTCCGGGCGATGATCGCCGACGATGCCAATCCCAGGAACATCCCATGCTCCACCACACCAGTAATCCTCAGAATCTCGTCGCTGATACGACTGAGATCGCCATGGATTCCGTCGTCGAAGAACAAATCGACAATGTAGTTCTTGTTGTCGGTCACGAATGGCTCGAATTCTGCCTCTTTCTCAGCAAAGGCTCTGGCTTTGGCGTCCGTGGAGGCGGCCCTGAGCTTGAGGTTGAACCCGGGGACGGCGTCGAAGAGATTCTGGAGGCGGCGGAGAGTTAGGGCCCAGCCGAAGGGGATGACCTCCACGGGGACGGCGAGGCGGCTGGCGCCAAGCCGGGGGACGAGCTTGGATTCGTCGACGATGACGACGAAGCGGCGGCTGGCTGCCTCCACCATCTTCTCGCGGAGGAGGGATCCGCCGCGTCCCTTGACGAGGTTGAGGGCCGGGTCGACCTCGTCGGCGCCGTCGATGGAAAGGTCGACCACGGGGTGGGCGTTGAGATCCGTGAGGGGAATGCCGGCGGCTGCGGCGCGAGCGGCGGCCCACTCGGAGGTGGGGACGCCGACGACGCCGCGGAGGGCGCCGCAGCGGAGGAGGTCGCCGACGCGGTCGATGGCGTGGGCGGCGGTGGAACCGGTGCCCAGACCGAGGACCATGCCGGATTGCACGAGCTCCACGGCTCGGTGGGCGGCGACGCGCTTCAGCTCGTCCTGGGACGAGGGCGTGGAGGCGGAGGGAGGAGGCGCCGCGGCGGCGAGGGGGAGATCGGAGTGCAGGAAGCGGCGCAGCGGGATTGCCATGTCGACCGTCGAAGAGCAAACGACCGGCGTTTTGGTTTACCTCTCTCGGAAGGCTCAACGGGAGGCGGGAAGAAGAACGCGGGGAAAAAGAGGCGCGCCCTAGGGAAGATATATAGCGACTTGTGCGTGTGATCCAATAAAACAGAATTACTCATTTCGATACTACGTGTGCGGGCCATACCGCAGACGTGTTTGATTAATCATTGGCTGTTTATTTGTATCGTGTCAAGCAGAAACAGCTGATTCTGTAGACCCAGCAATTGGAAAGGAGTGGCGGCGAGACCACCGGCCCGCGACGCGGTGGAACCAGGCGACACGGCCTGTGCTTAAGATCAACGATCTAGATTTCATGCACGAGTCATCTGACGGATCCGGTGAGCGGATGGAGAAGAGATGGTCAAAGACGGACATGTGGGGGGGATCGGCGCGTGGGCTCCACAAAGATATGGAGGTGAATGCGCGGGATCTACGGCACTATTCATGTTACGTTACCCGATAAATACACCACGCTAGAACTGCATAATGTTAAAAGATGTACGGTCCAGATAAATGGATAGTTAACACGTGGGGTAGACGTTATAAATTTGTCTCCAAGGCCGCCCATGATCTAAACGGCTGTTTTTATTTCATTATATTCTTCGCGTTGAGTTATCCAAATCGCTTTGAACGTCGTGAGAAGATTTGGGTATTTTGATGGAGATGGAATGAAGGAACGAGGAATGAAGGAATAGGTAAGGAGACGTGTTACGGTCGCGAGGGGTCCTCACATATTATATTGGATATTAAAATTATTTTATATTTAAGGTAAAACAGCGAAATTAAAGAGACGTTTGGTTTGAAATTTTTTTCTATTTTTTATTTTTTATTTTTTATTTTCTGATTTAATTTTCAGAAAATGAAAAATACGTTTGGTATGATATATTATAATTCTGTATCATTCTGTTTTTAGAAAAGAAAATTAGAAAATACGTTTGATATGTTAATATTAAAAATAAAATAATTTTTTAAAATGATTTTATTTTTAAAATAAAATAATCCTGTAGAATGCCTACGGGAGAAAAGACGGAAAAAATGGAAATAAAAACAAATGTGAAGTCGGGCAAGACAAGCGACACGCAGGGAGAGAGAGAGGGTAGGGAGAGAGGGGGAGAAGGATCTCACGGCGGCGGAGACCCCCTTGGTGGTGTGACGGAGACCCCCCTCTCGTTGGACGCCGAAGTGGGAAGCTTGAGTAGGAGCTGCGACGGAATTGTGGAGAGACGAGCTGCGACCTCGCCACCGTGCCCGCCTTGTTCGTCGTCCCGGGTTCACCGTAGCCGTCAAAGCCGCGTCCTTCTGCCTGGTCGACTTCGCTTCTTCAGTACTCAATTCGCTTCGTTCGATGACTGCGACGGTCGAAGCGGCGATGGCAGAGAGAACCTCCAGCGCAAGGCCATGGAGGTCCAGCAGCGCATACGGTCTAGGCGCCACCTCCGCATCGCCTCCTCACCGATCTCCTCTGCTCGAGGATGCGGACGACAAGATGACTCCTCCAGGCGAATACGGTGGAAGCGAAGGAGGAGAAGGATACAGCTCCTTAACTTCTTGTTCTCGGAACGTCGAGTCGAGACTTAACGCAGTACGATTCATTCTAACCATTTCCATTCCTAGAAACGACATTTTATCATCTCTATCTCAAAAATGAATTTTTTCAGAAAACGAAAAAAATAAAAAAAATATCAGAAAAAAAAATAAAATGAAAAATAAACAAACGCCCATAATTCTTAATTAGTTGTCAATAAATTCAAACGTTGACCTTGGCCAAGAACCATGGAGATATCACAATAATAATTAATCTCTAATATATTAGATACTTCATACATGTTGGATTTTAGATAAAATGAGAATAAAAGTATATCCTGTATATGCTGATAGGTATTGAAGACTCATGGAATCAATAAGATATCATATCTAGTTTTGATTCCCCTCTCCTCTTGAATATCAACTTTTCATTCCATGTCGCTTGAGCACGCGAGCGCGAGCCTCGTCATGCTTGGTAGGTGTTTGAAAGGCCTCCGGAGCTATAGTGCAGCGGTAGGGTGATTAGTCGCTATCCCAGGCATCCGCGGTTCGATTCCCAGTTACGGCGTATTTACAGGAATTTTCCTCCAAATGAGGCGTGAACCCTGGGACGCTGGGCTTCTAGATCGTCCACTGCGAGCACTTCCTAATTTACCATAGCAGCCGATGGGAAACTTCCGTGAGGCCGGGCCAGTTGTCCGAGGTTGGAAAAACCTCGTTAATCATGTTTGGTAGGTGTTTGAAAGGGCACAATGGAAATCAAAATAAGAATATCATATCCTAGTTTTGATTCCTCTCTCCCCCCTTGAATATCAACTTTTCATTCCCTTGTCGCCTAAGCACGCGTGCGCGAGCCTCGTCATGCCGCAACCCTCTTCTCTCCTCATCGCCCAAGAGAAAATTTCTCTTCTCCTTCACAAGTTTTCACCGATGCCAAAGCCCTCCTGCGGTTTCCGTCCTCGTGCGAGCAAGCCCAACACCGACTCCCTCTCCCTTGCTAATTGCCCTCTTCTCTCCTCATCGCCCGACGCCCAACCTTTCTCTTTTCCTCTTCACGCGCGGCTTTCCTCTCTTGGTTTGAGCATCGCTGACCCTCCTTCCCTGCAGAGATGAACCCTTTCGGTGCATCACAATCTGGAAGAGATGATCCCTTCAAACCCTCCTTCTCTTGGTAAGAGGTCGTTCTTTCGATCAATCTGGAATACATAAGTATTGAATTAAAATATCGTTGAATCCAATATAATTATCACCAAAAATATTCATTATATTATATATTTTTTAAAATAAAATAGTTTTGTTCGTGAATATGTAATTATTTTTATATTTTTACTAATAAAGATAAAATAAAAATTTTAGTTGATATCTATTTCCAAATCTAAGCTAAATAAAGTAACCCCTAATGGGAATAATACTCATTCCAATATCTATACCAAGCACCAATAATCCAACAATCATTCTTATTCTCATTAACCCCTCAATTAAATCCATTCATATTTCCATTCTCGAATATATATCAAGCGCCCCCTTATTTATGTTTGTTAAATATTTACAAAATTAACTATACATCATTAGAATAATGTTCATAAATGATTTTCCTCAATAAAAAATTTATTGATATGCTAAATAAAATTATAAAAATATAAAAATAAATTTATATTAGATTATTCGGTTGGCTTTTAGAAATAACAAATGATTTTGTATAAAGTGGACGTAGTATACTTGCATTATTTTAGAGTATCTCAAGCACATGGCTCGACATAGTACATGATGAGAGTTCACAGTTCTAAAGTAAACCCAAAAAAACTATTACTACATTGATTATCATTTTTTGAGAACATCTAATTCCTCATTTATTTATTATTTTTTTTTATCTTGGTCGACACATAAACTTTATCATAAATTTTGTCGACCTTTTTAAAGTAAGAGTTTCTCCAATCTCTCTTGAATAGCAAAAGGACAAACACACTCCACAATCCGATCAAAATCCAAGTGCATGGCTCAGGTAGAACGATAGCATTTGAGAGGCCGTTCCATATTCTTCGCTTGACGCATTGATATTGTTCCCATTGAAGCAACTCTTGTTCGTTAAGACTCCACAAAGATAAGGATTGCCGATATAAATGGATACATCATCTAATGTTTGAAGCTGGTTCCCGAAGGGAATTTCCCCTGAAAAGTTGTTATACGACAAGTTCAAGTGGTTTAGATAATTCAACTCTGACATACCTTGGGGAATACGGCCGGAAAGACGGTTAACCGACAAATCTAGGGTCTCCAACGAAGTCATTCTTCCAATGTCATCTGGAATCTCGCCTCTAAAGTAGTTTCTCGATAAATTTAGAGTATGAAGCCCAGCGAGATTTCCTAATTCATCAGGGATCTCACCCGATAAACTATTGCTTGAAAGATCTATAGTCTTCACAAGATAAAGAATAGTAGAGAATATAAGTTGATCTCCTTTCGTGACCAAAGCCATGCTTTCCATTCCCTCATAATCTCCATTTCCGACGAACATCGTAAAGAATGGAGGAAGTGGTCTCGCCGATGTCGAAATCAATGCACTGAAATTGCCAAAAGAATCCGGTATCGGCCCCGATAATTTATTGTCCGCGAGGTCAACAATTTGAAGATCCCTCAGCTGCCCGAGTTGCGGAGCAATATCGCCATCAAACATATTTGAGCGCAATCGAAGAGCACGCAATTGCATCCAACTTTGCCCGATCCACGCAGGAACATTTCCGGAGAAATTGTTATCGCCGAGATCCACAACCAGTAACTGACTGCACTTTCGCAACGAGAACGGAAGATGCCCGCTTAGATTATTATCATTCAAGTGCAAGAACTCGAGTCGAGTCAGACGGCCGACCGAGCTAGGAATTTCTCCGGAGAGCATATTGTTTCCCAAATGAATGAAGCTGAGAAGCGAGCCCTCGGGCCAACACCGAGGAATTTCTCCGAATATCTGGTTGTTCGATAAGTTGAAGCGTTCGAGACGCATACAATCGCACACATGAGAAGGAATTCTTCCATTAATATGGTTATGCGAGAGGATCAAGTAAGATAAATGCGGTGTGAATAAGGTAGATGGCATTGGTCCTGAAAAGAAATTGAAAGACAAGTCTAACAAAGAGAGGCTCTGTGGAAAATGAGGAATTGGACCTTGGAGTAGATTCGAAGCGAGATTTAGGTAATATAGTTGGGTCAAACTCTCCAAGGAAGTAGGTAAAGTACCACTAATTTTGTTGCGGGAGAAGTCAACTGCTAAAATAGTGGAAGAGGAAGAGTTCCAAAACCATTGGGGCAGGGTGTCCTCGATGCCTGTGTTGTACAAATTGATACTCCTGATGGAATGTTGCCAACGGAGCCAACCGGGGAATCTGCCTCCCGACACGCAGGAACTAAAGTCAACGACATGAAGTTCGAAAGGAGGGATCCAGCCGTGGTCTATCGACACGGTTAGGAGGGGGTTATCGAACAAGAACAAGCACTCCAATTTGGTCAGGTTGGAGATGTGGAGCTCAGAAATGTTGCCTCGGAGGGAATTAGCAGAGAGGTCTAGCTGAGCAAGATCGAGGAGCTTCCCGATCTCAACCGGCACTTGTCCGGAAAGTGAATTCAGGTCGAGGTAAAGATAGTTTAGGGTAGTCAAATTGCCTAACTCGGTCGGTATGGGACCGGCGAGCGAACAATTAGCAAGGTTCAGTGTCGATAAGCTCGATAGGTTCATGATCCCCGTCGGCAGAGGATCTCCGAGAAAGTTGAAGCTCAGGTCGAGATTTGCTAGAT
Source organism: Boesenbergia rotunda (assembly GCA_024364735.1). Taxonomy (NCBI): domain Eukaryota; kingdom Viridiplantae; phylum Streptophyta; class Magnoliopsida; order Zingiberales; family Zingiberaceae; genus Boesenbergia; species Boesenbergia rotunda. Next base: position 211,739 of record JAGFNQ010000243.1, read on the forward strand.
GCTTCAGTTTCCATATTGAGGTGGGTAGAGGGCCGAGCAGCGAGTTCAGAGAAAGGTCGAGGTTCACGAGGTCGATCAAGTTGCCGATTTCGGGCGGCAGTTGACCGTGGAGCCGTGAATTGCCGATTTGGAGAGACAGGAGGCCGGTGAGATTCCACAGCCAGTTCGGGAAAGTGGAGTGGAATGTGTTGAGACTGAGGTCGAGCGTGGTGAGAGAAGTGAGGTTGAGTTCGAAGTCGAGAGAAGGAGGGACGTCGAGGCTGCAAAAGAACAATTTCAGTTGTTGCAGGACGGGCAGCGAGTTGATCGTCGACACCCAAGTGTAGGCGGCGGCGCTGAGGTCCACGTTGGAGAGGTCGAGATAGGTCAAGGAAGAAAGGCCCTTGAGCCAGTCCAGGCTGCGATCGACTCTGGGAAGGTCCCGGAGGAAAGAATTCGACTTCAGGTCGAGGTAGCGAAGGTTGGTTAGGTTGCCGAGACGAGGAGGAAGGTTTCCGGCGAAGTTGCACCAGCGGAGGTCGAGGACCCTCAGTTGGCGGAGGGAGCCGACGAACGCTGGGATGGGAGCGCCGCCCAGGTCGTTGTAGCTGAGATTCAAGCTTCGCAGAGCAGTTAAGGACGACAGAGATGGGTTCAGCAACTCACCCCTGAGAGCCGTGTCGTACTCGTCGGTTTGCTCTGCGTTTGGGTTCTGGAGGTTGAGCTCCGCCACCCGGACGTCGCCGGTTCTGTTGCGGCACACCACGCCGCTCCACGCGCAGCAGTCTGCTCGGGCCGTCCACGAAGAGAGGAGGGGGGAGGAGTTGTGGATCCCGGCCTTCAGCAGCAAGAGGGCGTCCCTCTCCGCCCGCGAGCACCCCTCGGAGACCACTTTTGCTGCTTCCGGAGAACAGAAGGCATGGCTCGTGAGCCAGCAAAGGATGAATAAGTAGCAGCGGCGGTTCAGTGTGCTGCTCATGTTCTCGTGAAGACGAAGCACTGCTGAATCGGAGCTGTGATTCGACTATTTAAATAAAATAATTGTTTTATTATTTTATTTAAATAATTAAATAAAATCATATTTATTTGTAGATAATAATATATAATATAATATACTATTTTATCATATTAATCTTTAATTCAATTTAAATGTGATAATATTATATGTTTATTTAAATTTAAAATAAAAAGGAAGATAATATCCTCGATGAATATAAAAATTATATAAGTCATCGAATCGACGATAATATTTATTTTAATTTTTAAAAATTAAAATTTTAAAAAATATATAATAATAATATATAAATAAATAAAATTGGATTATTTTTTTAGATTTATTTAGATAATTTTATTAAATTTTTAATTAAATTTATTTAATTTTTCTCTATTTAATTTATTAAAATTTTAATTAAAATATTAAATTTAAACAAAATATTCACTGGTCGCCGACAACACCGATGTCGGTGTCAGCGTCGCCGCCGACGACGATCGACTGGCCATTGGCGGCGGCGCCACCGATGCCAGCTATCGACGTCGACACTGACGGGGGCGACCGTTGACGACTGTCGAGCAGTTAGCAGTCGGTGCCGATCGTCAATCGGCGACTCCAACCCCCGGTCGCGAGTGATTCCTCGAAATTTAATACACTGTGATGATTATTTTTATCTTAAATATAACTATTGAAGGATAATCTTAGAAAGATAAGTTTCATAATTCTGAAAATAAGAAAAATTTTAACTTTTTAAAGGATTTTCGATTTTGGATTGTATGTCCCTTTTTACTGACATGTCAGGCATAGATCAATATTTGAGAATCATTAATTATTTAAATTAAATAAAATTTTAATTGACAATTTTAGATGAATAATTACGATTATTATGGATAATCCTCAACCAAACGTTCTTTAAGCTTATTCATGATTCTAATGTTTGGTACAAAGATTTTCTAGATTCCTAAATTTTTTTTCCTATTCCGAAATTTTAGCAAACGTCATTCATATATTTAACTTTGAATCGAAATATCTTAGATTATCTTGATTTGTCTCGATTCCGGGGATTAAGCAAAATAAAAAAAAAATTGAAATTATCCTCGAAGTGACGGGGATCGGGGGATGGAGGTGGCAGTAGACGACGAGCGTTGTCGATGGTAGACGAACGTCACCAACAGTCGGCGAGCATCGCCGACGGCCGATGACCGAAGTTGGTCACCAGTGATATGCAGGCGTTGTCGGCCACTGGTGGAAGAAGTATTTCCGATGCCCGTCGGGAGAAGAATTATTTTTTTAATTTTTTATTTTAATTAAAACTAAATAAATTTTTCTAAAGTCTAATAAAATTATATAAATAAATTTTAAAAAATATTTAATTTTATTTATTTATATATATCATTAATAATAATATCATTATTATAATTTTTTTATATTTTAATTATAAAAAATTAAAATAAATACAATCTCATCACGTGGATCCACAACTTATATAAATTTTTATACTTAAATTAAGTGTACGAACAAATATATAATATTATTTATCTTTTTTATTTTTAATTTAGACAAATATATAATATTATTAGGCTTTGGATTAAACTAAAAATAATAAGATAAAATATTATACTAAATTATATATTAAAACTTTCAAATAAATAAAATTTTATTTAATCATTTAAATTGAATCATAAATTATTTGATAATTATATATCTAAAATTATATATACTAATATTGAATCAAACACACCCTCACAAAAAACTCCCTAAGAAGCGAGCCCTATCTTCTTCGAGAGCAGATCCTCTATCCCACTTTGGCCTCTGTTCCGCCTGTCTCATTCGCCGATGACGGGCGACGAGTCGTCTGATCGTCGATTGGACACCATCGACGGCCTCAGGCCGCTGTCCCGAACAAAATTATACCATGAGAGAGTACGGTGAACCCATTGGGATCACCGCAAATGCAATCTTGTTGGATTCACCGTCAAATTCGGTAAGATTGCAATTGCGACAATTCCAACTGGTTCATCGTTCTTTCATGATACCATTTGATTCGGGACGACGATCAAAAATCATTCATAATGTCCGATGATCGGACGACTCACCGATTGTTGTCAGTGAGCGTGGGACAAATGGAACTGGGATCCTCTTATCCCATCTGGTCTTCTTCTGCCGTGGAGCGATCTGGGTGCCGTGGGTGAATGGTCATGTAGGATATTGAAATAATAGACCAGAACTCAGATAACTGTAGTTAGGCCGTGATGTGTGGTTGATGGGCAGAAAGTAGTGAGGCAGTGGAGCTGATGGTCATGGTTTAGTGAATTTCCGTTAGAAGGCAATGCGAAAAAGTCCATAGTCTACCTAACTCGGAGACAACGTCACCATCGTCTACTTGTCGGAGTGGCCGTCTACCTCCAAGATTCCATAATCTACTTGTCCGAAAATTGATGGCGGAAACCGAAATCCATAATGACGATTAATTTCTTGTTTGCATCGTATTCATTTTCTCCGCTTCGAGAAGGCAAAGCGACCAAATCAATAGCTAATTTGGAATAAAGGCCATCTCCATGATTAAAATTGTCAATAAATTTTTTTTTATAATTTTTAATATACTATATCAATATCACATCAATAATATAAAAATCTAATATTTCTACATAATCAAAGAAAATTTTTATATTTATGAGCTCTACATTATAAATCACATATATAATTTTTATCTAATATCTCTATATAATTTTCATTTAACATTTTAAATAATTATAATTTTTAATTTTATTTTTTATATTTTTTATTTAATAAATTAATTAACTTATAATTTTTATTTTAATTAAATTTAAAATTTTTTATTAATATTTTAAATAATTATGATCTTTAATTTAATTTATTTATAGTTTTAATTAATAAATTAATTAACATGATTTTTAATTTAATTTAATTTATAATTTATATTTACTATTTAATTAACTTATGAATTTTAATTTAATTATAGTCATTTATATATTTTTAATTTATCAAATATATTTATTTTTAAAAGAAATGAATACAACTTTAATCATTACTATTTATTCATGAAATAAAATATTATAATAAATTTCTTTGAATTCATTTTTTAAATTATTTTGAAGGTCAAATATGTAGTATTATTGATCCCTCCTAGAGAAAAAAATGAATTTGAAAACATAAATCTTCTCTTAAACTAAAACCCTAAACCTCACTTCTACCTTCATTCAAATTTTATGGTTAAGTTTGTTTTGAATTTATAAAACTTTGAAAAAATTTGCATCGGAGATGCAATAAGAAATGTAAAGCTTTTGTGACAGCACATTAATAATGAGTAACGCACCTGGTCCCAATTGATGGCAGAAGTGCTGATCACTTGATAAAGTGGAGAATTGAAACAGTAGATGCAGCTCAAAGTAAAGGCTTACTATCCTTTCACTCCATGGCTGGTCTCAGGTATGAGATGTTCACAGTGGAGTTGACTTTGGCTGCCCCAACAAAAGAAAAGATGAATAACTACAGTTGTTTCAGCTCTCTTGACAGGTCTCAGCTCAATTAGTCAACTGTCATCGCCTTATATGACTTGATCACTATGTTCACTTCATCCGACTAGCTCAACAGGTTGGCTTACCCCTTTTTTATTTATCAATTTAGCACCATCAAATTGGCGTCGCGTGTAAAATAGTTGAGCATGAAGTTATGGAAATCCACTGGGGACTGCTTTTGAAGTGAGCCTTTCCTGTGGAAAATAGCTGAGCATGTTGTCTCATGGAAATCCAACGGGGAGCGCTTGAAGTAGGCACATTGCTTCCAATACTTGCAATCTATCTTTTTGGTAAAAAAAAAAAAATGATGAATCAGACAGTAGACAAATTAAATCTGGGATAACCGACCCGGCCTCACAAAAATTTCCCACCGATCACCAAGTAAATCAGAAAGCGCTCGGTGGCAAATCTAGAAGCCCAACGGCTCAGATTGCGCCCCATTTGAAAAAAAAATTCCTACAAAATACGCCGTAGCTGAGGATCGAACCACGGATGCATGAGTTAACAACTAATGACCTTACCGCTGCACCATAGCCCCAGGGCGCAATCTATCTTTTTGGTAGCTTTGCATATCTGCTGTTCTACTATCAATAATCAGTGCCAAATCTTATACAAGATAATAAAAAAACGATAGGCCAAAAATTTTATACATGCGTGGAGGATGCTTCCACTTTACAAAAAAGATTTTAGAAACATATTTCACAAGAACAAAATATCTACTCTAGGAAAATTGATTCTAGACTACATTAAGGTTAACATGGAGTGCTGGTATAGTATGGTGGTCATTTTATATGTCAATAACACACTTTGTTTATTGCAGCGCCACCTTCGATCATTTTGCAGGTTAGAACAGATCGTGGATTATAGGAACACCACCTTCAGGTCCTCCAGTGGAAATTGGAATATAGAATCCCCAGTACCGCACAAAAAAGAAACAATCACCAGTTGTGCAGCTGCGAAGCTGTACTCTTTACCAAAGGATGATACTCTGTGTGCAAGTACTGTCTCGCCTTCTCTGAACCGGGGTATTCTAGCCATTCATCGTACAATCTTTTCACAATTGGATTATTGAACGGGTCTGCGACATTTACCTGGCAATTAACAAGGGTAAATGTCAAATAATAGCGCAAAGGGCATTTTCTAAATCATTGCATGCTACAAGATGGAAGTCTTGTCACTTGTCCAATATTCAACCAAATTCTATTTAACAATGTTCTGGAATTAATGGAACCACACAAATTACATCTTAACAAATAGAGACAATTACGTCAGTTTTCACCACATTTGCATAACATTTTGTCAAATAAAATATGGTTGTCAGACCTCTTGGAGCTGCAATAGCTCTAAATTGCTATATTATGTTCATACATTGATCAATTTAATGGAAGTTATCATAAAAAAAAATACTTAAACAAATTAAATCATTCAAATGTGATTATATCCAACCCACTTTGGTCAACAGTTCAATCACTCAATTGTGATTATATCTAACCCACTTTGGTCATGCAAGTTGGTAAAACCAGCAAGGGGTGAGGTGAAATCAGTACCAGGTACTATACTGAACAAACCTCCGGCGAGTAACAGATCATTGGAGCCATCAAACATTGTTATTTTGACTAAGATACAAAAATAAGAATAAAGCTGGCTCACTTGGATAAAGTAAATATATTTTCCTAAACAGTATGCATCTGGAATTTCATTATTAATGAAAACTCTCGACAGAAAATCCTTCATAAGGGAACTTACATCTTGCATATACACAGAGTCCAATAGCTGGATTAATTCTTTTCCAGACTGTCCAGCCTTTGGTTTTATTTGGCCACCACCATTTAGGCAACCTGATAAAGAGAATAAAACATCGTCAAAAGCCAAAAGCCAAACTTCCATTGAAGCAAAACATAGCAAATGTCACCAAGTAGAGTACCTGATGGACATGCCATAACTTCAAGAAAATGATAATCACACTTCCCAATTTTGATCTTCCTTACAATGTTCTGCAAATTCCGGAATCCATAGCACAGTGCAAACTTCAAAACTGTCTTACTGTCCACCTGAAAAATGAAACGAGAGAAAAGGATCCTAAGAGTGCCAGCGTTAAAATTAAACAAGCACGAAGAAAGAGATTAGAAACACACTTCTAGTGTCACTTCCTGGAAATCTGAATTGCGGATAGTTCTAAACACAATTGGTCCTTGAATATCTACTCCAAAAAGACTTTTAGAAGCATAGCGAAAAACTGTTTCTGCATATCCTCCAGAACCACCTGAGACCCCATAAAGATGTCCCCCTTCATCGACATTAACAAACCTGACAAACCAAAATGAAATGATTGTAGTAGGTATCTACTGGATCGACAATAGAAATTTCATATTTCATAAACTTTCTAAAGGGAGGTTGCTAAAAAGCCTTCGACAGTAATAAATAATATATACAAACATGAAAGGTCATTTTTCTCTAAAAGCTACAGACAATCAAGAGCAAGCTTACATGCTATCCAGAGGAGCTTCCTTCAAAGCCTTGAAATCCATTGATTTTAACTGCACAAGAAATTGAAAAAGTTAGGACAGCTGATAACTTGCATGGTCCAGAAAGTAGACATCGATGACTTATGTGACCCAGAAATTGAAGTAACAAAATGAATGGAGGAAGCAAAACCTTTATCAATTCTAGAACTTCGCCAGATGTTAAAACTGAATCAACCTCTGGTATCCTCGGGACTGAGTTGGGATTACTATTTTCTAATTCATCTATTGAGAAGGTAAAATCATCCCTGACAGCTTCAAGCTTTTTGTCATAACAAGGCATCACAGTGACATGGTAGACATTATGCTGCCTACAAGACATGAATAAATATTGTCATAGCATCTTGTCAAAGAGTATCTATAGAAATATAATCAGTTTTCATAATAAACCTAAAGTGTAGGATCAAAATCAGAGGTTCCGACAAGTTTCCGAAAGCGTAATTTACAACAACAACAATAACAACAACAACAACTAAGCCTTATCCCACTAGGTGGGATCGGCTATATGGATCCTTCAACGTTATTAGGTTTTGTCCCTTATTATATCATCATCTATATTTAAATAAATTTTATTTTGTTTTATTATTTTTAACCAAGTCTTTTTTGGCCTTCTTTTCCGTCGTTTGATGTGCGTATTTGTCATAGTTTCACATCGCCTAACTGGGACATTTATTGATCGTCTAAGTACATGTTCGTACCATCTTAAATACGTCTCTCGAAGATTTTCCTCAATAGATGCAACTCCGACTTTCTCTCTAATGCTCTTATTTCTTATTCTGTTCATCCTCGTATGTCCATACATCCATCTTAACATCCTCATCTCTGTAACTTTCATTTTCTGCTCATGTGCCCGAGTCATAGCCCAACATTCAGTGTCATATAACATAGCACTTTAAGTTTTAGAGGCACATTATGATCACATAAAATACTTGAGGCTAACCTCCATTTCAACTATCCTGCTTTTATTTTATGTAAAATGTCTCTCTCAATCCTTGCATCATTTTGTAAAAATGATCCTAAATACTTAAAATTCTCAGTTTCAGACAACTAGTCATCAATTATCTTAACAATTGTCTCATTACGTCAAATATTGCTAAACTTAAATTTTATATATTCTGTTTTTACTTTACTAAGTCTAAAATCTTTAACTTCTAGTATTTCCCATCAAGATTCTAGTTTAGCGTAATTCACTAGGAAAATAAAAACCAAGTTTATAGGAGGTAAATATTTCTAGTACAAATTTACTAGATAATTCTACATTACAAGAAATTTTTTTTACTTTATGTAGAATATGATACAAAGTACAATAGGCAAGATAATTACTTAAAAAGATATAGGGGGTAATAAAGTCTAATAAACGTGAATGCTCTAGTAGTCAATCAATTACTTTGGCTTCACAGCAATGATCAATGCATTGATTTTTCAATGCATTCCCAGTGGGTGTGGCATGCCTTGTTGGTTGTCTCGACCCCTCTTTCCATGCGTTGCTACTGCTGAGTGAAGCCCTCCGTAATTTACCTCCCTTCAAAATAGTGGGAGGCCACCTTGAAGGGGCCGCCAAGGTGACGGTTTCATCTTTTGCTGCCAATGTGTGACGTGTCTCATCTTCACTTAGGTTAATTCAGGACAATAATTAACTGACGTTGTCCTAACATAGTGCTAGATTTGATTGGGTTACTACCCACCCAAAAGCTTAGAATGTTAAGAAAACACTCATGCCTGGATTCAAACTAATTATTCATAAATATATCATGTTAGATTTAGTTGGATAGCAACTTAACCAAAAGCTCATTGTTAATAGAATATAGAACTTTGTCTGTGACCATACAAACCAAGCATATGATGAACTATCTGAAAAAAGGGCCTATTTTCCTCCAAATAACAGCTTCCAGAAGCTCATCAGAAAAGGCATCCATTTATACTAACTCATGACCTTGTGAAGTTATATTTCCATCTATTGAGATAAGGGAAATTATTACTCATAGAACTCTAGGTAGTCCCGTCTACTTGCATATAGATTTTATTATGAATGTGATACATTAGAAATAGCCTACTAGATCTTACACATTCACATATACTCAATTAGTCCATAGCACTTCCCTCCAGAAGGTTTCAATATATTGTATAAACTCATTATATTCAACTCTAGATCCTTATTACATTTTGGTCACTGTTAACATAATGATCTCATTAGATTGGACCTTCGCTTTGCTAAAGTGAATTAGTCTCTATATGTTTTGTGCTCTCATCTGGAAATTGCCTCTTACAAAGTAGGATGAGACTGCGTACAATAAACCCTTCCCTGGGACCCCGAGTGGCTGGAGCTTCATACACCAGGCTGTCCATTTTTTTTTTTTAATGTTTTGTGCTCTCATGAAAACAATACTTAAGGCTATATGCATCGTAACTTGATCGCCACAGTAAAAATATTGGCTTTGTAAGAGTTTAATAATTTGGTAATTAGATGCTTAATCCAAATAAGCTCATTTGTAACTCCATTGTGAACCTATATTCTTCCTCTACACCCAACCATGCCCAATGCCACCAATGTTTACTTCTTGTTATTCTAGGAAATAAGGTAACATAAGAACTGATATAGATCATTTACTTGTAGGAGAACCTACTTAATCTGCATTAGAGTACCCCATCTACTTGTGGGGGAACCTACTCAATCTACATTAGATACCCTGTAATCTAGAGATGATCTTGATCACGAAATAGCATACTTTTCCCTGGAGTACAATTCAAATAACATAGGATCCTCTCATATAAATGGTCATGGTGTAGGTTCTCTAAAAACTAATTGGCGAAATTAACAAATCACGAAATGTCCAGTTAATGTGAGATATTTTTAATTTTCCTAGAGGACTTTTGTATTTCCCTAGATCAATTAGTAGCTCCCCCTGTTCTAGTACTACTATGGCACTAGTATCTAGAGGTTTAGTCATTAACGTGTCAATCCTCTCAAGCATATCCAGTATATACTTACACCATGAGAATATGAGATATAAATGCCATCTTTTGAGCGAGAAACTGAAAGTAGTTAAGGTTATCCAAATATAAGGATATGTAGCTAAGAGAGCAGAAGACAATGGAGGCACATGTAGTTGATACAATCCACAAACTCATGCTCAACACCACTTACCTTGTTCATCCTCAAATTCTGAGTAGGCACAAAAAGTAACACCAAAGGTAGAAGAACAATGCAATCAATAATCTGATATGTTTATTGATAGATAGCAGATTCCGCGTATAGAAGACAAAAGATAAGTGTAACATAGGGAATGGGGAAATATCTCCAATACCTTCAACTATTGGGTGAAGAGACCCATTCTCTATCATGTCATTATAGGGAGTGCGAGTAGAGAAGTATATATTACTAAAGGTATATCAGCAATCTCCTAAGTCTAGGATCCAAAGAGACAACCGGAGGCACAAGATCGATAAACAATACAGATACCTCCATAGGCAAACGAGTTAACAAACTAGGATGAAACACTGATAGCCTAAAGTCAAAGGAACTTTGAGTACTTCTTTGTTGGAACAACATCAATTGAACTAGACTGAGCATCGTATTGGGCCGACAGGATGTAACTGTTCATAACAAAAACCTACACTTGTGGACTAAGATCGCCTCATAGGAGAAATTAACCAAGCCTCAAAAGAGGGCTCTGAATCATGCTAATCCAGGAACAACAGTTGACCCAAATTAAGTAATATTTGAATCCGACCTAGATTAAGAACTATGTTGGAATGAGACTGAGATTGGGTCAGATTAAGAATGACACTAGTGTCATTATTCTTTGTTGAGCAAAGAGGAGAAGAAAGGTTGTGTTAGTAGTTGCTATGGTTGCTCACAAACATGAATATGAGCGAGCACACGTTCATGAGAAAAAAAAGATTGGTTGGAGAGGATCATGAGTTCTATGAATCTGGCTTTCATTGCATGAAGATGTAGGCGCCAAACTGAACATGGTGACAAAGGCAGAGGGCTGAGCGTGTTCCAACTCTAACAAAGAACAAACAACAACACAAAGAAGCAAATCCTCTGCATGAAGATGCTAAACTCCAAACAAAATCAACCCCTAACACCATCAAAGACAAAGAAGAATGGGCAACAAAGGCCTCCACAAGTGAACAGAACACAAATGTTGGGAAGTTCCAAGGGTTAAATGACAATAACAATGCACAGGGTAACATGCGCAATAATTGTGATGTGTGGACGAATGGTTAGCACATGTGGAGAGCTTGGCGAGCTGCCAATGAGACAAAGGCACAAGATTTCTTGGGCGGCTCTAATACCATGTTGAGATTAGAAGGGAATTACTCATAAATCTCTAGATAGGCCCCTCTACTTACATGTAATCTTTATTATGAACTTGGTGCATTACAAATAGCCCCTAGATCTTTGCATATTCACTCACATACCCAATTTTACCATAACACCAACTAATTCTCACGATAATTGACAAAATTATATAATTCACCATTTGTATCACACAACCCATTACAGTGTCGATAAAATGACACAACTCTGATATGAATCAAAAAGAAAGAAGTGTGACGATTCTATATGTTCAGTATGATTTGGTACAATTATATTTCATATGACTGTAAGAATTGAAAGAAAACTCACTAGAAGTTAAATATTTTTCATGTATATGTTGATTGTTAAAGTTAAACTTACTTGAAACCCATTTTTTGCACGACGTGATGCTTGATAGCAGCACCAATAGTTTGCTGAGGGCTCTTCACTGATGAAATGTAGGGCAAGATATATGAACCAAGTGTTTTTTCGGCATAGCAAATCCAACCTGGATATTGAAAAATTATTTAATATATATGAACAATAATCTAGTGGAAAAGCATAATCAAATGTATTCTTGCATGACAGAGCAATGCTCCTCCAGAAAAATAAAGGCCAGTGACTAGGCAACATTAGAAAAAAAAAACAGCAAAAGCAGTTACCATTTCATATTGAAAAGTGTGAGGGAATACGTAGTTACTGATTATCAGAAACTAATGTGCCTCATAAGAAAATGGTTTGCAGGTTCCCAGCTTCTGTAGCTATTCTTTAATACATTAAGAAGGTTCTCAGCATGTGTAATTAATTTGCATAAACTATTTCTTGTTTAGCTTTCCATTTGATTATTGCAACGATTTACCTTTATTATACAGATGCTAGACCATGAACTTCTCCTAGACTCCAGTCTTTTTGAACTAGCAGATGTTCATGTTAGCAGCCTGATACTCTGTCCAAGGAAGGGAAAGCGTGACTAGGCAAATGGGGAAAATTCGGATAAGGGAAGGAGGTTGGTTGGGTTAGAGTATGAGGGCTACAAGGGAAATAAGGAAGCTCAAAGGAGGAAATTAGGGAAGCTTCTGCACAGTTCTGATTTAGAAGCGTTTGCTTTAGGAAAAATTCTATTTTTTGTAAAAACTAGAATAAACCACAATTCATTAGATTAGTTAAAAAGAAATCAGATTATCCAAGAAAAATAAAAAGAAGCCAAAAATGTACTTGATTATAGATGCTAGAAAGAAATCAAGAACTTATCAAGCTGAATGCTTTCCTGATGATGAAAAAAATAGAAGAGAAAATCTCCAGAGATGTTTGGACTTTGGAGGATGTTTGATCAACTTGGGCAGACGTATTATTATTCCCATAACATTTTCCTTTATTTTAACTAATGGAATATGCAGAGCAGAGTGTATTGTAAAGATTAAAACATTTATCATAATTTGTTTTTAACAATGTAGAGTGCCGTGCTATCAGCTGTGTGGTTTTGTCCATATGACAATGAATTACTTGCCTCTGTTTTTAACAATGTAGAGTGCAGTGCTAATTGTGTACATTGCATCAACCACCAACCTATTATATTTCTATGACCAATGAGAAACATGTATTTTTAGATTTCAGTTACAATGTAAATTGCAGTATACTCCTTTAAAGTTGTCAAAAAGGAAATAACATCTTTCACAAAAAATTGGAACAAGAAAACAACTGAACATATGCCCTAATAAAGAAGCATAAACATCTTCAAGCTATGATTATAGAAGACATGAAGATAAAGAATTTACCTGGACATGCTGATGAGATGATGGGGAAATTATGTCCATGCTGATGCTGGTAACGTGATATAAACTCATTACATAATTCAACAAGTGACACATCCCGGCTAGAACTAGTATCAAAAACAGCTTTTGCTCCCAAAGACTTGAAGAAGGTGGTTAGTTTTCTAAGAACCTGAAATTACCGTAAGTTATTCATATACTTTTTGCATATTGACTAAAAACATAAACTTAGCATAATTTCCAGAAACTGCAAATCAACACATAGCTGCTCGCATATTCAACTATTATTTTCATATAAAAGAACTATTTCCTCTCCGAAGACCAAATAATTATATACCACAATCCAAAGCTTGCAGACCTGAGAGGAAATTGTTTTCACACTTAATTAGAGGCATAGGCATACTATGGCATATATGATAAAGGGACCGAAACCATGAGAAAAAACTTTCCTTCAATAAAAACTCAATTTTTTGCCATCTTTGTTTCCAACCTCTAGTGCATCTAAAATAGACTTCCAAGAAAATGATGTGCAAAAAAGATTAAAAGGTGGAATCAGAAAATTACAAAAGTAATTTTGGTTAGTAGAATAGTAAATTAGAAGTGATTTAAAACCAAGTTATAATCTTGGTTAGTAATGAGAAGTGATTTAAAACTTCCAATTAGAAGTATTACAACAATATAGCTTGCATAAACTTCAATTGAGGGTGAATATTAGCTAACTCAAGATAGTTGTGGATTAACATAGCTAGATGATGAACAGGAACAGATTCATAAAACACAATAAAATTATAGTGATCGTGAAGATAAAGCTACACCCTGGTGTCCTGTCCACCCTTGCATTTTGTGGTGTTACAATTTACAAGTGATGTAATGGCTAATATTATCCAGACTTTCTATGTCCTAACTATAGCTGCATAAATTTAAAAGGAAGAAACAATAATATTAGAGCAACAGAAAGTGCACACATTAATCCTCTCAGATGAAAGTATCTAAGAATAGAATATAACAAGGAAACTAAAGCACCCCATAGGCTACATGCATTATTAGGAGCAAAAATGACTATATATGATATTTCACTACTTATCATGTGAAAAGAAAATTACCATATGATGGTATGAACAATACAATTTTTACAAATATTTGGCAGATAAATAAAGAATAACAAAAAAATCAAATTGAATCCGAACCTGGATTGGAGAGAGGTCAAAATAAGCAGCTAAGGATGCTCTTGATTGAGGGGATATAGATATAATAACATGATCGCCTGAATTAATGTGAGCCAAAAATTCATCCAAACTTTGCTTCTCAAGCATCACTGTCTCAGCAGAAGTTATGCAACCACTACAAAAAGGAATTAAATCTTCAAACAAACTAACAAATATGACTGTTGCAGAAGGAAATTGTTGTATATTTATGATTTTTTCACTAGTACCTGAATCGTTTAAGCTAGGACTTAGTATACAAGAATGCAATTAAATGCAGTTGACTGTATGATAATTAACAGGAAAATAAGTCACAGTGGTACGGATTATTTCGTAAAGATTTTATAGGTTATCTAATTTGTAGAGATGTATCAATTAGGGTTAAATGTGAGATCAGCAGAGGAAGGCTAAATTATTTTTAGCATAACTAAAGGTTATCTCAAGTCAGGTTTTAAAAAAGCATTGGCGAGAACCAAGTGATTTATTGCATATTATATACATGGAAATGCTAGCACATATGTGAGTGTATACAAAACCTTATTGAAAACGCATGATATCTTAAATGAGGTAATTGAAACAGTTACCTAAAAATTGACTCATTCAAATAATAGCTACCATGACTTCTTGTTGTTTATTGATAACTGATATAAATTGTAAGAAGGTAGTTCACACTCGCCTTAAAATAGACAAACAAATGCAAATAATAATTCAGATTCTAAGAATTAACAAATAAATAAATATTAGTCAGGTCAAAAAACCAAAAGTGGTTGATTGATTATTTAGAAGAAAATTATCAGACACATTAACGATCAGACTTTCACATTCCTCAGTTGTTATAAGAGATGTGAAGATAGGGAAAACCAAAGGGATAGACAATATGGACCTTTTCTTGCCAATTGTTGTAGGTAGTTTACAGTTGTGGGCTTGACAAATATTTATTGGCTAAGACCTTATAATTGTCAATTGAAGTTAAAACAATGTGTATGGTTACGTAGCTACATGCTAAACCTTGTACGCGATACAATAGATAATCAATGAGCTATAAATGGTTTGTGCAAAACCCATCAATAAGCTGTATAATGGTTTGTGCAAACCCCTAATACATGATTGGATGAACCACTATAAGAGCATATTCAGGTGAATATGCAAAACAAACACTGTTTCAAAGCAATGATCTAAAATGATCATGTATTACTAACGCCATGACTTAAGTAGACATCAAGGCCAATGACAGAACAAGATCCATATAATTGCTCTAAATATGGGAACATACAACTTGCATTGAACAACAAATAGGATTTTTTTAAAAAAAAAACTGACAGCCGTGAATAAAAACAATGTGGTTGGCATTGGAGCTATAGTATTATTCTTGGAACAATGAAACAAAGGTGTAGTTCCACTTTCTGATAACATAAATAATCTTGCTTGACCACACCAGGGCATCACAATAATGACAACTCAAAAAACCAAGAAAGCAAAAGAGAAGCTCAGGTGCTTTGAAATCTTTGGACCAAACTGTTGGTATTACGCCTTCCAACCATGATCCCCAAAGAAATGGCCAAAATAAGTGTTGCATACGCTCTAGAGCATAACCTGTCTTACATATAACATAAACACATTGAGCATATGCCTTTTAAATTTTTCCCAGTAGAGCATGAGGCCTACACTTGATATTCTCTCTACTCTTCCAACTCTATATTGGTATAGTTGTCATTTTCTCTATTTAGGTTGAATTTTGTTTCTCTTGATGGGAACTCAGAATCTACAGCAACATTTATCTGGTCGATTAAACAAGAGAAATAGAAAAATAGCAACTTTTCTACAACAAATAAACCAAGTTTTTTCTTTCAAATTTTTACAGTTTCACCAAGAAAAGTACATGAGAGTCTAATAAACTAAAAAAAAAAAACATCAATGCTACTCGACAAACAATTTTTTCTTTAACTGAATGTAGTAGAGGAGACTTTTTTTTTCTTGCACCAAGTGAACTAAATGAGGCTGATAAATAATCATATCTAAGTCAAGTACCTGCATGCTAAACAGTCCTTCAGTGAAATTTTGACAGCTTCTGTTTGTGATGGTTGGTTGATAATCTTGGGTTTCTCTTGGCTCTACAAGCAATAATTAATAATAAACAAAAATTAACAAAAATGAAAATAAAAAAAACCACATGCTGATGCATTGACAAAGAGCTGAGACACTAGCTTATCCTTGTGTACACATCTAGGCTATTTTTCGCTCGGCTATTGTAAATATATTTCACATAACACAAAGAAAAATAATGTGAATAGTTTGCGATTATGGTTAATACCAATATCTAATTTGAAAGTTTAAATGGAATCTCTTAGTAGAATAAAGCAATGAACAACTATCAGTACAAGAGTTGATTTGATTTGGCATATCACAAACAAAACATATTTGTTCAATAACCATTCATCACCAAAGTTGCCCCATTCAAACAGAAAATATGCATGTAGCACCTCTTTGTAATGAAAAAAATCTTCTAAAATCTTCCTGCAGTTTTGACTGTATTTATTCAATTTTTTTCATAAGTAGCTTACACGCCAAAAGAACATAGAAATTTCTCAAGTCCTCTTATACGATTTCCATGAAGAAGACTAAAAAACGACGTCAGTAACAAAACATTGAGTCAAAACTTCATCTAATAATATGAACTACTAGTTATCTACCAAAACTTTGCAATAAAAATTAAGGGAACAGTTTGTCTTTTTCACTTTATGGAATTGAGTATCTCAACTGTGTTGCGTTTGGTGTTCACGGCCTTGAGCGAAACTATGCAGTCCTGCGACGGTGCGATAAAATCGTTGAGATCCACGAGCCTCAGCGCCGGCGAGAACTTCTCCGACATCCCTGAGGATGAGATCTGGACCAAGGAAGACGACGAAACGAAAAAGATCCTGAGGGTACACGACGCCGAAGGCGCCGAAGCGATCCTATCGCTTGAGAGCGAGAAAAAGGCGAAGAACGAAGGGGCAGGTCAGCGCTTCGATTCTTAGGGTACAGATTTCGGCGTCCAACAGCTTCTTAATTGAAAAATTACGGATCTAGAGCTTCTCGAGATGGCCGATGGATCGAGAGACACGAAGGCAGGAAGAAATCGATGAAAAAAAGGAACCCAATCGTGAATTTGACACTCCAAAAATCCGGGAGGAGGAGGAGGAAAAGAAGAAGTGGAGGTCGCTGTCGCTTGCGAGAAAAGAACTGCGGCGATGTAGAGCAACGAAGCCAGAGGAATTAAATAAATAGGATGCGGCTCCCGACTCGTTTCGAGGTGGCATGCGGTGAGCACGCGTCACCGCGACGCGGAATTTTTATTTTTATTTTTTTTGTATGGGCAAAAGTAAGGCGTTAAGGTGGGCCGAATTTTGAGATATACAAATTTATTTATAAAATAATTGAGAATTAAAATAAAGCAAACTACTTAAATGAATATTTAAATTTAAGTTGATTTATTTTTTATGAATTTGAGTTTGATTTGGATTTGATTTGATTTTTTAAATATTATCTACTTATCAATTTAAATTTTTTTATTATTTAAAATTTTTTCTGATTGATTATTAAGTTTCATAGTTCAAATTTATTTATTTATTTTAAAATTCTTTATTTATTTAATATGTTGATAAAAAATTTATTAATAAATATAGTTCATGACTAATATTCATAAATATTATCCATAAATATTATTCTCGAACATTAACGAACTAAATATATATATGTTTAAATTTGTTTATTTATTTAGTTTAACGAGTTATTAAACTTATTTATTTAACTAATTTTATATTTATTGAATGAACATAAATAACATCATACTTATTTATAAACGTTCGACCATCTTAGAAAAAAAAAGTTTGTTAATCGTTAAAAAATAGGGGGGAAATCCTAAATTATACTAACTTCAACAAAAATCAAATCAAATTTATTTCTAAAATATATTTTATCCAACATTAATCTAGCATTTATCGGATAACTTACTAAGTAACTACTATAATTATTTTAAAATGATTTTAATTTATTTATATAATTTTAATAAATTGAGAAAGAATATTTCGATATAATAGTGTTAAAATTTAAAATTCAAAATTTTAAAATTTAAAATTTAGATACAATTGTGTAAGTACAATATATAATAGAAATTAGATAGCTGTATAATATATAGAAGTTAAGTTATTTAGCTGTTGTTATAATGCGAAAAATTTTAAACTTTAAATCATACTAAATACTATTATATTAAAATATTCTCTATCATCTTAATAAAAAATATTTAAAATTTATTTAAATTAATTAAAATTACTTTAACACAATTACATCTTCTATAATGTGTAATATTTAATATTATAGTAATTAGTCTTATTTATTATAATAATATTTGAAGTAAAAATATTTTTGAAATAAAAAATATTATAGGACGTCCTTTGAATTTTTTTTTTTGTTTTTTTAAGGACGCGCTCTTTTGTCCTTAAAAATACTAGAGAGTTTTTATTTTATTTTAATAAATTGTACTTAAAGATTTAAATAGTTGTTGCATCATTGACAATAATCGGTCCTTTTGATTTATTGATCTTTTTTTAAAAGGAGGCGCTCTCTTGTCCTTAAAAATACTAGAGAACTTTTATTTTATTTTAATACATTTTACATAAAAATTTAAATATTTTTTGCATGATTGACAATAATCGCATAACAAAAAATAATTTTATAAATTGCTAATGATTTTTTCAATGATTTAAGAAAAACAAAATGAGTTTGACAAATCCTTTATAATAAACATTTTTCATCAGTCCACACCCACTTTGTACAATACTGTGTTGGAAGGATTTAACATGAGAAGATGTCTAAGGGAAGACGATGGAGAGCTAGCCATCATTAAGGAGGAAAGAGGCTTATATTATAGTATTAAGAAGTCGGAGAGGAAGTTAATTGGCGATCCAAGCATTGCAAAATGATTTTGAAAGTCACAAAACTAGAGAATTTTATCAACAATGAGTTTTTGCATCTTTGAGATGAGAAGGATCGTTTTGTAAATGCTGATATGCATATTTTAGAAGCTCCACACGATCGGTTTCATAGTGATTTATAGAAAGGTAAATCAGAAAATTAAATAGGTCATCATATGAAATACTATTTCTCCCGACTTTATCAAAAATAGACTTTTGTTTCATTCTGTAATTTTATCATGTGAAAATCAACTCAATGATAAGGAAGACCATAGTTATAACAAGGATGAAGAATTAATGGTTGAGAATGATGAAAATTTTTCCAACATAACCATATCTAAGCCAAAGAATTAATGGTACATCTCTATTTATTAAAAAATTAATTTTTGTAATCGATAAATCGAATATAGATGACTATTTCGTTAATAGATTGTCTTTATTGACTAAAGTTAAATGTGGTTTGTTTAATTTCTTAAATAAATGGGAAATATTGACAAGTATAGGAGCTAGATTCGTAGACACAAACGCAAGAATGCTTACTCGAATATGTATAAATGTCAATTCGTTTGAAATCATTTAAGGGGTGATAAAAAAATCGATAAAATTAATTTTACCACAGAATAAATTGAGAAATCAATTAATAGTTGAGAATTAATTAATTATAAAATTAATTGATACATGCCTCACTTAATTAATTCACTAAAATTATATTAATTGGTTAATTTAATAATCAATTAATCAGTTAATGAGCGGCAAACCCCGAAAATTAATTATCAGTTATTTTTTAATTAATTAATTTTATTTTTTATTAATGCAAGTCATGATTAATTAAATAAAGTAATGATTCGTCCTCCCATACACCTTCAACATTAAAAACATTCTTGGATAATACTTAATGTACAAATAATGTTACACACAGGATTACAAATAATTCAAAATATCGTCCACTTATTTTGATAAATTTCTTATGAAACAATCTCACTGCTCATCTTACAAATCACTTGATCCTTCCGGATTCTTTTCATTTTTTTTATTTTCATTTTATCTCTCTCTCTATCTAACGCCACCATCGACCGTCACCTTTGTCCACGGATAACTTCATCATTGGTACTCAAAATTTAGATCCGAGAGTAGATTTAGAAACTTCTTCACCAGAGCTATCTAGTACTATACATTTTGCAAGATTTTCTTTTGATCCTGTTAGAACCCGTCGGCTATTGCGCATTTGCTTTTTCTGTGATTCGTCGATTTCTTGCTCCTTAGGACTTGAGAAACTCGATTTCAAGTCTTAACCGAAGTTTTGGGTTTTCTTTGAGGTAATTTCAGAAATTAAGATTTTGAAAAATAGGTATTAGGATTCTTTTGAATTCTTATAATTTATATGTGATATATTATTGGTTGTAGGTGTTATATTTGAGTCGATTGGAGGTATTGGTTTTTTTTTTTGAGAATTTATTTAGCCATTATTTAAAATTTTCAAATTTATTAAATTAGGATTTTCTCTCTTTATCCTTCAAACGTGCAAATATAAATGATTGATGAAATGTTTAATGTTATAATTGGGATGTTAATATGGAATATCTCTAGCACGAGGATTTATTTTGTAAACGGACTTTGAATATCTTTATTGTAGGATAAACAAGATTTTTTGACATTAAAAAACTAGCTAATTTTCAGTGCTTAACATGGTCAAAACTTAAAAGAAGATAAGTTTGCATGGATATTGTATGTTAGTTTCCGAGAGAGAAGTAAAGGACATAATTATTTCACTAATAAAATTTTTAACTTTTGCTTTGATTCGATTCATTGCATAAAGTACAAAAATTTACATAGCTTCCATGCGAAGTTATCTATCTCATTGCATAAAGCACGTTTATGACTTGGGACCCAATAAAATTCAATCTAGTATGAATTCCATGTGTTGATATGAAGAGTATTGCATAGTTACTAGTTGTATCACAATTATAAAGGTGTCAAAAATAAATCCGACACGATGACCCGACCCAAATCGACTCGAAAGTAAATGGATTCGGCTTGGAATTTTTTGGGTTTGGGTCAGGTTTGGGTTGGAGGGTCTCGGGTTGTAAATTTTTCAGTCGGGTTTGAATTGGAAGATTTCAGTTTGAAAATTTTCGGGGTGGATTTGGGTTGACCCAAATTTAAGGTTTAGTAGTTTTTTTGAGATTTAATCAAATTTTATTTTGAAAATTAAGATACTTTTATGTATATTAATATCGATATTAGTATGATAATGACGAATTATTGAAATAAAAGTGAAGAATTATAGAGAAAATAGTCAAAAAAAGTCATTTTGAATCGATTTTTTTCAGATTATTCTGTTCGAGTTTGAGTTGGTCGGGGTTCGAGTTCAAGTTTAGAAGTTTCAGGTTGAATTCGAGTTCGGGTTGAGTTTTGGTTAGGAGTTTAAAAAAAAAAATCAACCTAACCCGATTCACTCGAATTGACACCCCTATACAATTATGACAAGAGGTTAAATACACGCTTATCACAAGTTCAAAGTAGTTATTGTGTTAGTAATGGAAGGTTTTATATTTTGATCTTGGGTTTATACTTTATACAATTATACTACCGATATTATTTAGATGCTAACATTGGAGGAGTGTCATCTCCTTGTGGCAACAAAGCTCTCTCATCTCTGAACTAGATAATTTAATATAATTCATCTTAGTATGTTTATGGATTTAAATTGAAGATAATAACAAAATTATATACCTAAACTGATCTGTGATGGAGAAATTAGGAGATAATATCTTTAAGACTGATAATAACAAAATAATATAATTATAAAATTTCCAAAATTTACTTTTGGTTTGAACTAAGTTTATTTGTATCATATTTTGTTTGGTAAGTGCTTTAAATTCAGAAGATGATGGTTGAATGAATGATGCATAGTTATTTATGAAAGATAATAGATTGAGTTGATGGTTGGGATGAAATTTAAAAATGAGAATGAAGTCTTTCAATTCTATAAGATGTAGCCTATCATGTTGGGTTTCCAATTAGAAGAAGAACTTCACTTAAAAATGGCAAAGGAGTTTGCTACGTGCGTTGCATTCGAGAAGGGCGCAGAGGTAGTAATACAAATACTACAATAAATCCCCAACCAAACCGTCAAACCGGTTGTAAAGTTAGGTTGTTAGCTTGTTCGAATGTGCTGGAGTGTGAAAAATTACCAGTGTCCATCTCGAGCACAATCCCCAAACTAGTCCTTTCAAATCCAGAGTATTTCGATGGTATCCTCAGTTTAATGCTCATGTGAAATGACAACTAGAGGTCAATGATATTACAGGTATTGCTCTTCATAGAGGTTATAACTCGATTGTTGTTGAAGCAGGTAGATTGAGAAGATAACTTTTATTAAAAAAGATTATTGAAAGTATATTGATAAGGTCAAAAAATTAAGATTTGGAGAGGGAGATGCAACTGCTATTCAAGCTTATTTCTCCAAAATGCTGTCACTTTATCCTGTTTTTTCTTAGCTTGGATTTGGATGATGAGGGTCAATTAAAGAATATATTTTGGGTAGATAATAGGAGTAGGCAAGCTTATAAGGAATTTAGGGATGTAGTGATTTTCAATACAACATACTTAATTAATAAATACAACATATCATTTGTTCCTTTCATCGGTGTAAATCATCATGGACAATCAACATTACTTAAGTGTGGTTTACTTTTGAACAAGATACAGAGACATTTGTATAATTGTTTAAGATATGGCTAGAATGCATAGAATTTTAAACATCTCAAATGATAATCACTAATCAGGACAGGATGTCATAGAAGCAATATTTCCTAACACAAAATATAGATGGTGTTTATGACATATACTTAAGAAATTACTTGAAAATTTTGGATACCATTGTCAAAAGGCCTCCATACTCTCGTCCGTACACAAATTGGTATATGAATCACATAATGCAAATGAGTCCGAATGGAGTTGGTTTTCTATGCTTGAAATGTTTGAATTTCAAAATAATGATCAGTTGATTGGACTTTTAAGGGAGAGAAGTAGTTGGGAGATCATCAAAGTAGTTCCTAGCTATTCTTTCCCTCAAGCTTTGTATCTCAACCTCAATGTCTTTTGCTCGAGTTCCCACAATGGGAGGTGGCGGTCGAGTGTCTCCATCGCCCTCAACATCTTCTATTCATCTTCCACCATAGTTTTTTGTTTGACTTTCCACACGACGTCAATTTGATAATGCCCTTTTCGCTTGCTAGGACTCCTCTCTCCTGAAGCCAGGATTGCCCTTTAACGATCCGAGATCTGATGGCTTGAGAAATAAAGAGCGTTAGGTTTGGTCGATTCTACTGGTATGACCATTCAAACGCTCAAGTCAATATTAAATAGAGGATGAGAAGCCCACTAAGATTAGGGGCAGAGCCAGCATGGGCCCAGTGTGGGCAACTCACATTGGACTTGGACAAAAGAAATTATTATTACACTGCCCAGACAAAAAAAAATTGCACAGTCCTAATTAAATTTCATCTCCGCACATGCCCCACCCCTCGCTAGCCCTCCAACCTCTGCACACACCCTCTGACCTCGCAGTACGCACTACACAACAAGCTATGTGCCTACTTCGTCCAACTTCTATATCAAGCAAGGACGCTCATTAAAATATAACCATAATTCCCTAAACTTGTTTTCCCCTTTGTTTCACAAAAGACAACGATGCCGACCCCTTTATTCTTTTGAAATTTATTTTCAATTCGGACTTAATGTCTATATCTAGATTAGAACTGTCAAACGAGTCAACCCGTGGCGGGGCGGGTCAGTCCATGGCAGGTCGGCCATTTGGCGGGGCGGGGCTACTCATCATCTAGGCGGGTCGAAAAATCCCCAACCCAACCCAATCCAAGGCGGGTCGTGGGTTAGGCGGGCCAACCCGCGGGGCAATCAAAATATTTTAAAAAAATAAAAAAAATCATATATTTAGATTTCATCAATCAAATATGTTAAGAAATATATTTTTTAAATATAAATGGATACAAACGAGTACTCGTGTGATGAAAAATATTATTTTTTATTTCAAAATAATAACAAAGAAAGGTAATAAATTGTCATAAAACTTAACTAACATGTGATTCTCAACCCGCAGACCAACCCAAGCCCGTCACGGGCCGACCCGTGTGGGTCGCGGCCCTAGGCGGGTTGGCCCGCGGTGGGCTTGGATTGCTTAAATTCTAACCCAACCCGCTTAAATTGATTGGTGGGGCGGGCCAACCCGACGGACCCAACCCAAATTGACAGCTCTAATTTAGATTATAGATGTTTGATTTGTGGCCCTGCTATGATTTGTGAACTGGAGTCAGCTGCTGCCCGGCAGGCAATTATGCCACAGCTTGCGACCCAGAGAGCTTCAACTGCGACACTACTACTAGGCTTGCCGCCGAAATTGGATTGAGGGAGGCATCCTCCTCAATGTGCCTGTCGGCTATAATCATTCGCCTACATTGAACCAATATCCTAACTCTGCCTTGGTTAAGATGCAAGAAAAAGTAGAAGAATGTAGAAAGAAAACTTTGTGAGGAAGAGACACATCTGCGAACAAGAAAAAAACAATCATATCTCCACTTTCCTTCATCTATTTGTACATTGCCCTCTGGAAGAGAATCTCCATGTAACCCATTAGCTATCTACTTGAGTGATGGTTAGGGCATTGGAGGTGACAACCGTTGGATTGTACTTCTGACACTGTCGGGTTGTTAGCCAGGTGTGACCTTCTATATATGGAGTTGTTAGAGGTTGTCAAACCATTTGTGTGTGCAAGTTGTCGAATGTTGAAATTGTAGGATGAATGTCGAGTTCTCGCGAGAATAGACTCTAAAGGGCTATCTCGAGACCTAATGGGATACTGCAGAATGAACACCGGTTGCTTAGGAATGCAGACTATGAATGACTATCCCGAGTCTAAATGGGATGTTGCAGGATGAATGCCGAGTGCTTGAGAATGCAGGCCAAAAGGGTCGAGAGAAGCGTCGAGTGCTCGGGGCAAAGACGAAGTGAAACTGAGTGTTCAGAAGGACCCGTGTCCAAGTATGATGTTATATGATGAAAGCTAAACACTCGAGAAACGATTAATGATTCGATAATAAGGCCGAGCGCTCGGGAGTAATTTTGGTTACCATCAATATTTTAATAAAACAAATTATTTAAATAATTTTTATTTATTAAAATATTTATCAATTTTTTATGAATAAATAAAATAAAATAAAATTAATATTTTAAATTTTAGATAAGGGGGAATTCAGTTTAGTTTTGGTTTTTAAGAAGGCACGATTTAAATTTAAATAAAAGAGGATTTTTCGGCCACCAAGCCCTAACCTATCTCTCAAGCGGCCTTCCTCTCCCTCGACACGCCTCGCCTGCCGACGCCAGCGCCTGCCGCTGACAACGCCGCCCACCACCTTCCATCGAGCCCACAGCTTCAGATACGTCCACCGCCTCCAGTTCTCTCCAAGTACCATTCTCTCCCTCTCTCTCGGTCTCTCTTTTCCGCCGCGAGGCTCTTTTCCTCTCTATTTCCGCCACCAGACGCCGCTCCGGTGCAGAAGCGCCTCGGTGCCGGTCGGCGGGCAGAGAGGATGCTTATGAAAACAGAAAGAGAATAATTGGGTGAACTTTTAGGATTTCCCTTCCTCATTTTTAAAAAGGCATGGAAAACAAGAAAAACACTCTCCCTTCATTTATACACAAATTCCAAAATCTATATGCATAGCCTTTTATTTACTTAAAAAGACAATATCGATTGTATTTAATTGAATTTACTACTAATATTTACTGATTAGGAGATCCTTTTGTTGGTATCATTTTATAAAGTATATCAGAACTAGACATCCGGTTTGTTAGACTTGTCCGAGACTCTTCCGTTTAAATACTTTATCTCCTATTTTGAGTAGTCGCAACAAGCTCCTTGATTACTACTTTTTTAGGAAGAGCTTAGATTACATCGTTGTCATGTAAGCGTTTCTATATAGGCTGACTTTAGTTCTCATTATTTTTTTTAATTCATTAATTTTATCATCCATCGAATCATGTCTTCACTGTACATATGTCAGAATCATTTAGGAAATCATGCCATGCAACTTGTCTTTATCAGTTTGTTCTTTGATACTCTTTTTCCTGACTTTTCAGTTATATATCCCAAACCAATACCTGTTTATTATCTTTTCTCAAGTACTTTTTGATTTCAGTATTCACACAGAAGCACACAAAAGTCACGTTGGTATTTATTTCATGGACTAGAATATTTATATAAGTACATATATGGAAACAAAATACAAGAGCACACAAAAGCACATATCTTCCATTAACATCAGAACCTACCGAGACATAAAACTCCAAAATTTCAAAGCATAGTTCAGATTACTGCCAAGGTAAGAAGTTACAGTTTCAATTTTTTATACTCGTTGCTAAAGAACATTTGGTAAATCAAATTCATCTAGATAACAAGAAAATGTGCTACTGTACAGAAGGCAATATAAGATAGAAATTTCACACAAGCAATTTGTAACACCGAAAACTCACCCAAATATTCTATAAGATTAAATATATACAATTAAAACTCAAATTTTTGAACAGAAACTGGCAGATAAAGCACATAGTAAACATTGCAACTTTCATGAAATTTGTGTTACCATCACACCAGCACAAAATAAAAACTATCTGACTTTTTAAGTTGATTTGATTTACAAATAATAAAAACTTAAATTGGTTCGAATTCTTTTATGCTTTTAGCAACCCAAACCAAAGTCAAGTGATTGTTCGAGGAACCAAAACAAATCAAAATTTTAATTTGGTTGGATTTGTTTTTTTTACATTTGTATTAACTAATGGAGATCCCTAATCAATAATATTCTCTTAGACAAAATCCAAACCTCAATTGGTATGCAATATTTGAGACTAAGCAGTTTAAACTCGTTCTACTCCTGCATATTGGCATACTATTGCCACACAGTATTTTGACTTTTGCCTCTTATCCTTCCCGGTGCCTAATTGATCAATTTTGTATTTGATATCTCTCCTCTTCCTTTTAGGGTTTAGTGGATTCTTGTGCCCCTACCTACTTTGCAATTTCTTGCTTTCTTACTCTGCTGTCCTTTCAGAAAGCCCTAGGGATGAGATATTGAATCTAATAGTTTATACTCTTTAATTTTCCTTCAGATTTTTACTATGCCATCCCCACAAAAAGATAGCGAACCTCGATCAGATGGTGGCGGCAGTGGTGGTGCAGGAGGAGATGCGGAATGGCTTGGTACCCTCTCTGAAATTGAGCTGGTAAGATCTACAAATTTAACTATTTATGTACCTATTTCTATAGTTATCAAGTGTTTTTCTTTGAACTCCATCCACTTAATCTTGGTCCTTCATGGTTTTGATGTTTCCCTCCATGAATTGCCCAGCATGCTTCGCGTTGTCATATTTGATGCCACCGCTATTTAATTTGAGAATTTATGATTGAATCAATTATTTTGATTTCCTCTTTGTTGTCTCTTATTCTGTCAACGTTATTTGTTTTGGAATTAATGTTGATGTTTCACTCTTTGTCTGACAGGATTTTCTTATCAGTTTAAAAGAGTTAGTTATTAGGCGAGCAACTACTATTGGCCATAAACATCTGGCTGATAAATTTGATGTGAAGATGCTGAGAGGTCTGGGTAAGTTATATTGTTGATGTCTTTCTGTTTGTTGTTTTTGATTTCAGACTTTAAGTCTTCACAGTTTTAGGATGCTATTGTAGCATTGATTGAACAATGCTTAGAGTTTTGAAAGGTTAAAACTTTGAAGCACAATCCCACACAGAAACAAGATCATTCTGTCTGATATAGAGACATACAATATGTCTAGTCTAAGATAGATATAGTCCAGTATGAGATATAACTAGTCTTATGCCTTTTTTTAGGTAAATTAAATTTGTTTCAAGTTTTTATGATGAATCTATAGGTAGCCCATTGAAGGGGAGGTTGGTGGTAACCTTGTTTCTCATTTGACCCTCACTGCAGCTGTAAGTATAGGCATTGCAGAGTACAACTCCGTCATGACCAATGCAAACTCACATGTCTACCTATGCCATATCAACCACACTGTTGACAACGCAAGCCATATTGCTCCATTTACGATTGTTGCACCATGCATGGTAACACTGGGGAATTAGATTGGGTTTTGTTAACCTCTTCTTTTGCTTCTATTACTCTAATGTTGGAATTTCCATCACACCCTTATCAATCGAGAGGAGAGATTGAGCAACGTTAAGTCTAAAGTGCCTGTTGTTGCCCCCTTTCATAATTTGATTAGGTGGATAATTGATCTGGGTTGAGTTGTCTAAAGTGCTTTTGTTACCGCTCAGCTTGAATGATAGGGTCAACATGTACCACTTTAATGGGGAACAAGCCGACCCTTGGAACATATTACAGTCTCAGGCGGCTAAGAGCTGACACCCAGGTGTCAATCCTTACCATCTATGCAAACTCTTGGGCAATTTCCTATGATGATTCTAAAAATTTGTGTTAGTTCACTCTCTCTATTAGGAAACCATAGTTATCCCAAATTTGGTTCTGCTGCCACCAAACTCCCTATTTCTCAACTTAGTAAGATTAAGGTAATATTCTTACTTGATTGTTTAAAACATATCATCATCATGAAACCTTGTTAACTGCAATATTTAGGTTATGATACATAGACCTTATACCTCTATTGAATGAACTCGGCTATATCACTGTTGGTATTCGTATGCACTAACGGAGTCATACATTGCGTCGCTAGATGTGTGGAGGTGGCTCCTAAGGGCACAGATCGTTAATGGTAGGGGTCAGGCTCACCTGAATTGGCTAGTGTTTGGTGGATGAGCATCTGCATCACTGCGATTTTTGATAGTATATACTCAAAAAGTTAGTTTTCAGCCTTTCACTGTTTCTTCCTTGCAGGAATTGTGATGCTGGAATATGCCAAAAACCGTTCCGAAAGTATTCAATCTCCAAGCTTGAATAAAACATTGGCTTTATTTTACGGGCATGGTTCAGCACGTCCGAGTGACCATGAATCTGGGACATCCAATGGAGGTTTGAAAACTCCAACCAATGTCACTCCAAGGCGAAAGCGCATGTGGGAAGGGTAAATTTATCATTATATACACTAGCATGTTATAAATTTCTGCATCATAGACAGAAAGTACCTAGTATTTCATTAATCTGACCAGTAAGACTGATTCAAAAGGATTGTTAGAAGACTTAAATGTTCTCTTTGAACATTCACATAGCTTAGTTATTTATTTCATCGACATCTTATCATGAATATTAGAAACCTCGAGTTGTCGATTAGTCTTGAACCTATTTGGTTTGCTTCCTTTACTAATAGTAAATTTCTGACATCCATTTATAGGTTATGTGAGAAAGCTACACCCAGATTCTCGAAAAGAAGGTGCTTGTAGGTAAGAAAGGAAGATGCAACCCTCACTAGTGAAGTATGAAGGTGCCTTTTGTTTATATGTCCTTTATATGTTGTCCATCAAGTTCTTTTCTCTTTGTTGTTTGTAGGGTTTGGGCACAATTCAATATATCCATTTATTGAGAAAAAAATTGAAACTAAATTGAAGTATTTTGATTTAAAATATCAGCTTGAAACTAATTATTTTTTTTTTTGCAATTTGATCCGTAAATTGAAGATTTAGAATAATGGTATGAATTATTATAATTTAGAGTTTATGTTGATTAGTGAGTATAATAAATGTAAATAACAAATGTGCTGGCATTTTAAAAGTAGATTCAAATCCAATACCTAGCTTGTAAATCAATATCAAATTAATAAATAAAACTGATTTCTTTGGTTTTGATCCTTTTTTTTTTCCTATTTGATCTATGATTTTAAGTTAAAAGTGCTGCCTCATCACTGTCACTCCATCTAGTTCCTGGATAATATTGCGCAAAGCATGTAATTTTGTTTAGTTCTGAATCCATCCTTTCAAATATAAAACATTGCTCGGTTTAATCCTCAGTGTTAATTAATTTTTCAATTCACCCTTAGTTTTTCAAGAAAAAATATCTCTATGAAAAATGCCTTTCAGGAGCAAAATCGTGAAGCCTAAAGTGTTTTGGGCAGATTTGATGCTATTAAATGATAATATTAAGCCTAAGTGTTTTTGAAAGTTAACCAAGTCTTTGATAATAACCTTGAAATATATATTTTTTCTCAAAAGACAGTGTTTGCGAGCTTTTTATAATTACCTTTCTAGACAAAAGAAATCATTCAATACGACTAAAATTTTCATATGGTTTCTTTGTGTTATTTTAGTTTATCGTTCATCCATAATACCATTTTATGAAGACTAATTATTACCAAGCTTGCTAATTAAGATAACTTCCTGAAGGCAAAAACAAAAGCATACTTCGAAACATTGAAAGTCATGAATAAGTCAATTTATCGTACATAATTTTGATTATATTATTATCAAAATACAACATTGTTATAATTTAACATTTACTATATTATCATATATTAAATTAATAAATAAATATAATTGATTTTTAATTTTAAAATTTACAATAAAAATGATAGGAGGGTTGGGTAGGAGGACGGCGTCTATGGTTGGGGACCAAAACAGCATTGTCAGCCTCCATCGTTGCTCTCGGTGCTTCTCCAGTGCTGTCGAAAAGCCTTCTCCTTTTTGTGACTCCAGGCACCGGAGGAGTTGCTCCAGGTTCCTCACGAACTTGATGGCGCCGCCGGTTATGGAGGCATGATCTCCCTGAACAAGCGAATCAATATCACGACGATGTGCGTCATCCGTCGGCTCTCCACCTCCTCGTTAACCCCTCTTTTCGACTGATCTTGTCGGCCTTTCCAGGAACATCTGTCAGACTTTGTACTGTGCCAGCGAGATATTCGCGATTCGGACACGAATGGTGTCAGATCCAAGTCGGCGAATACTGACACAGCTATTGTCTTTATCTGCAGGGCGTCAGAGGGTCTGTGCCTCCACATACCATGACAACCTTCGACCATAAGAAACGAGAAGTATTACACTCAGGCGTATACCGCTCGGCATGCCCGGGTTTCCCACTTGGTCCTTCTTGCCTGCGCTCCTCCCGCCCGGGAAGGCGGGCGAAGGACCCTTGACTGAGAGGTGCACCTTGATATTCACGGGCTTGGGACTCGGGTCGAGTACTTGTCTGCTTGGCGTATCCGATCGGGGTAAAATTCGAGCCCAGCGACGCGGCCACTAGCGCGAGCATTCTGATATCGGGCTGGTTGCTAACGCTTCCCCACAACCCCACATGGGCCTCGAGAGCTGGGCCTATCTTCCTGAAGTGCTATGTGGGTCGTCCCAATTCCACGTCAGCTTAGGGCGGGAGCATATGGATTCCCTTCAAGTCTAGTTGAAGGAGGCGATGAGTCCGACCGACTGGACTGTTTGTCTGAGGATAGAAGCGCTGACTGGGATGGGTCGACCGACTGGCTAACGTCATCTGCTATCCCGACTGGCTCAAGGTATGGCCCGATCACCTTCTCTCCATGGCTTCCACGTGTTACCCCCAAGTGCTCAGCAATCGATTCATATCCCCTCATTAACTGCTAAGAGTCACGCGTCTCCTACTGATTGGTTTCACCGAACAACGAAGCGTCCGGTGAAAGAGCCCACGCGCGCACGCTTCGTTGATTCTCGAGGTTCATTATGGCGGGAAATGGACGACCTTGATTCACTCCCGCCTTTTTACGGATCACCATCGGACGACTGACATCCGACCTTCGACCCTTTAAATACCGCCTCGCCCCCTTTTGCACCCCACTTTTTTACCTCGCTCTCACTTTGCTTCTGTGCTCTACTAGGTTTCCGACGAATTCCCTCCGGCAGACGACGGTTTCTGCAGCGTAACACCCTTTCCGGCAACCCCTCTTCGTTTTCCTCGGGTTAGTTCACATTTCTTGTACTCTCGTTATCAACTCATGGCTTCTTCCACCCTGACCCCTGGACCCATGGTATGCCACAGTCGTGTCCAAGCTACGTCCTCGAGACCTGAGGCGGCTCCGAGAGGAGTATCAGATTCCTTTCAACCACCGGCTAGTACTACCCAAGTCCACTGACAGACCTGAGACCCCCCCTCTAAGTTACATCACCCTATCTGAGACCACCTCCAGGTCGCCCTCCGCTTTCCCCTTCATGCTTTTGTTTCGGAAGTGTGTCGGTACTTTCAACTTCCCATTTCCCAACTAGCCCCGAATGCTATCCGTCTTATCCGTGGGTCGGTTATCATCTTTGCGTTGTATTGAACTCCCCTCCGATCGGAGATTTTTCACCTTTTTTATTATCCCAAAAAATAAGAGCGGCGATTTCTTTTTCCAGGCCTGAGCCAAAACTTCCATTCTAGCAAAACTCCCGACTTTCAACAAAGGTTAGAATGATCGCTTTTTCTACATCAACACGACCCCGACCTCTAGTTGGCCAACCTCTTGGATAAAAGATTTGCCTCCACCTCCTCCTCTTTCCAAATCTTATCGATCCTCGCCTACCTCCCAGCTCGACGTGTCCAAGATCGGCGGTCGGCATTTCCAGGAGTTAACATTCTGCAGGAAGGGATCCTCTACGCGTTTGGCCTAAGCCAAACGCCGATTCCCGACCTACGTCACTCGGTAAGTTTCCCTATCTTGCCTCTGAACGTTTTTAGCTAACTAAGCTTTTGCTATTTTGCAGCCACCATGATGTTCGCTGCCGCCCTGGAAGACGGGTTCGATCTGGATGACGGTGAGCTAGAGTCTCGAGTAGCCACAGAACTGAAGAAACGGGTGGTGGATCCTCTCCACTCGCTCCTATGCCCGAGCCCCATTGGCTCTATTGCGGTTCCAGGGAGTCCCCGTGGACAAGCTCCTGGAGGAAGACGACTAACCTCTCACGAGGAGGCGACGTCAAGCCCACACTCCGAGCCCTCCCCAGATAGCCCGACCGGGAGACAGATCGGGGTCACCTTCGCCCCTCATCCGAAAAAGAAGAAGAAGAAGCAGCGGCCACCCATGGGCTCGTCAGAGGTTCTGGAGGGGTCTAGCCGAGCAGCGGCCCCGCTTGACTCTTCTCCCCCCTGACCCTCCTCTAGCGCGCCAGACCTCCCTTTGCCTCTCGACTCAGCTTCCTCCCCAGCAGCGGTTACGCTTGTCTCCCCGACTCTCCATATCTTGGTGCCCTCTCTCGCCGACCCCCATTTGGAGCTGCCCCCCGGGAGCCTTCCCTACCTGTCCTAGGAGTTGCAGTTGTACGGACCGGTTGCGGATCGGTACCTACAGGGGGTTTGAGAATCCTACTATCGGGGTCCCAACAGCAAGATCAACGTCTTTTTTCTGGAAGCTACTCAGGTATATCCTCAACTTGGACTTTTCTTTTAAAGCTTATTCAAATTATCATCCTACTAACCCTTTTGAGCTCAATTTTGGGGCTCCTGCCCCAGCCTTT
The DNA here is from genome assembly GCA_024364735.1 of Boesenbergia rotunda. Classification (NCBI taxonomy): domain Eukaryota; kingdom Viridiplantae; phylum Streptophyta; class Magnoliopsida; order Zingiberales; family Zingiberaceae; genus Boesenbergia; species Boesenbergia rotunda. The sequence goes on from JAGFNQ010000243.1 coordinate 245,457, forward strand.
CCATGGTCGTGGTGGCCCATGTGCAGGCTCGGGCTGCCGCCGAGTGTCGGGTGGAGGAGCTGGGAACTCGTCTCCGTCACACTCGACTTATCTCTAATGAGGCTAGTCTGAACGACCTCCGGGCAGAGATCATCGCGCTGTAGGATTGGCTGGCGTCTACGGAGGACTAGCTGGAGGTGGCCAAGACTCAAGTGGACTCCTCCGACTCGGCCATGGCCCACGCCCAAAGCCGGATCTCCATTCTGGAGTATGTCGAGCGGAAGACCTGAGTTTTCTACGCTCGGGCCCAGGTGGAGATGGACAAGAAAAAGAGCGAACTCCTCCAGCTTTCCTGCACCAACGAGTCCTTACAGGTTGAGTTGTCGGCCAAGGAGCGGGACCTGGCCGCCCAGTTTGAGACGGCGAAGTCCTTAACCTCTCAGCTGGCAGCCGAGACCAGGAATTAAATGTCCAGGCCGAGGAGCTTCATCAACTTCGCACTCAATTGTTCGGGTGGGAAGCTACTCAGGCAGAGCTCGAGGAATTTCGGGCCCATAAGGCAAGCGAGCCAGCGAGGCTTGACGCCCACCGAGTGGAGTACATCAACTCGGGGCCTTCAGCAAGCAACTCGCGGCTCGGGTAAATCCCCTGCTTAAGCTGCAACTTACCAGCACATTCGATTAGCTTAAGCAGGGAGGTCATATTCCCCCCGACCGGCCAGTCAGCACGGTGATGCTTTCGGGCCTGACCCAATAGCTGCCAGAGGAGGCCCGTCACCCTTTTGACTGAAGGCTCAGGTTTTTTTTTGAAGGGATGTTCCCCCTACTCTTGTAATGACCTAGATGATCAATATATCACTATGAACTTTTGAGTCGCTCCTGGTCTCGGGTAATTGTTTCATGCCTTTGTGAACCTGGCTGTGCAGTCCATTTTACCCCGGCAAGGTCTGCTTGGGGACCTTTGTTCGTGGGGCACCCAGATTCACTCGGGAAAACCAAGGAGTGTGGTGGCGCGGGGGCATGCCCCTTTATAACTCAATGGGGAAGCGAGAGTCTGGACACCTACTCGAGCCGACACCTGGGAGCGTGGGCCACCATGCATCCGATCGGGGACCCTGGTCCAAGTGGTGACATGGGGGCATGCTCACTTATAATTCGCGGCGATTCAAGAGTCTGGACACTTGCTTGGGCCGACACCCGGGGAGCGTGGGCCGCCACGCGTCCAATTAGGGGCCCTAGCCAGGTGGTGATGTGGGGGCATGCCAGCTTATAACTTGCTGGCGAAGCGAGAGTCTGGACACCTGCTCGGGGCGACACCTGGAAGCGTGGGCCCTACGCTTCCGATCGGGGACCCCGAGCCAGGTGGTGACGTGGGGCATGCCCGCTTATAACTCGCTGGCGAAGCGAGAGTCTGGACACCTGCTCGGGGTGACACCCGGGAGCGTGGGCTGCCAAGCGTCCGATCGGGGACCCCTAGCCAGGTGGTGACGTGGGGGCATGCCCGCTTATAACTCGCTGGCGAAACGAGAGTCTGACATGCTTGCGTGTCTCGAGGAACCCTGGTAGTTTATTAAGCAATCCAAAATCGGGTTAAACATTGTGCTTACACAGGTTTATTGGGGGTCTCTATATGGTTGTAGGTGAACCGCGCTCCAGGGTCTGTCCAATTTCTTCCCTCGCTCGCCCTCCAAGTAGTAAGCCCCTAAGGCTAACTTTTGGATCACCTTGAAGGGCCCTTCCCATTGGGGCTCTAGTTTGTTAACATCGTCGACCGTCTTTATCCTGTTCCACACGAAATCCCCTACCTGGAATGCCCTGGCTATCACCCTCCGATTGTACCGTTGCTTTATCCTTTGTCTATAGGCGAACATCCGTGCTACACTCTTTTTGGATAATATGATTCTGATGGATTTCAGAACGGAGTCCGATGGGATTTGAATTCGATTCTGTGACCTCTTATTGTTGCACTATTGCCATAGTCGTTGGGTACTCTTCCAGGATTAACTCCGGGAAAGAAAAGAAAAGAGGTAGAGAGCTGCCTGTGATTCAAGGAGACAACTGAAGCTTGAAAGCACTCGTTTCTCACCATCCTCCATTTGAGAACCTGGATCATGATGAACGACAGTTATCTTTAGGGTCTCAGACAATAGTCTCTACAAAATCGCCCGATTCCACCCTTTTGGTTCTTTTCGTTACTCACAACCATTTCTGGGCTTCACTCGGCTAGTCGATCGCTTTTCCCATTTCCTAGTTGATCGCTCATGAATCTTGCATTCTCAATTCCTCCTTTTTGAAGTCGTTCCGGTTTGCTAGATTTACTGGATGCTTTAGAAGCCGATGGAAGTTTAACTGTGTGTCCCTCTTTCTAAAAATGAAAGATGTAGCATTCCTTTGGTTTTCTTTGTCGACTTTGTTTGTCCCTATTTCTCTCAAATTTGTAGTGATTCCATCAACAACGCAGGTTGTTCGTTCTACCAGGCACCGACATCGCCGCGGCCTGCGGCAGGCTGCTCAACAAGTGGTGGGTTCTCGTCATCGTGGTCACTTCTTGAGCTGAGCGACACATCGCCGCCGATTGCATGCCCTTCCTTTATTGAGGCTGCATCAAGGCCTCCCATCAAATTCGGGATATGAGATTAAGGATCTGTCTTTTAGGGCATCGCCACAGTCGAGGAGGCAAAAAAACGATTCGCTCGCCCCAACTCTCCGTCAATCTGTCTTCAGGACAGACACGGAAGATGTAAATTACGGGAGTTACTAACCTGGATGTTGTGGCTAATGCGTGGGAAGGCGGGCACATTGGCTTTGCCAAGTTTTGACTCCCAGACTTCAAGGTGGCAATGCCCATGCACTAACTATCAGTCACATTGTGTGCCTTGCCGCGTTTGAAGACCAGGACCATATTTGCGTACGATTTCGAACGAGGCCTCCGACTCCTGAAGGCAAATACATTGTCGGAGGGCTGAGGTGTAAAGAGGAGGGGCGACGAGGTTACCTGTGCCATCGACGATGTTTCCTACAGTGTAGGTGCCGAGGGGATGAATTCATAGAGGAGGGAAGCGAGATTGCAATATTAATTTAACAATTAGGTTTAGGATTTAATTTAATTTTAGTCGGTAGCTGAGTATATTTTAGAGTTTTAGATTAGGGTTTAAGGAATATATTATTGCATTTTTTTAGAGTTTCAAATTTTACACGATTGTTAAATATTTTTAGGGTAAATAACTTTAAACCCCTATGTTTTCTTTACTCTCTATATTTTAAAAATAACATTTAACTCCCTTATTTTATATCGAGTTGTATTTTATCTCTTATATTTAAAAAAATAACATTTAATTCATTTGACCAAAAGTCAGATGTGACCTCGAGAGGAAAAAAACTAATTAATTTAACTATTATATCATTCGATAAAAATTCTCACAAAATTTATATATGAACCACATAAACAATAGAAAAACAACTCTGAAAGGAATAACGATTCAAAAACTCATTCCACCACTTTCACCAAATCAAAAAATAGTCAAAATTCTAAATCAATGAATCAAAATCAAATGAAGATGAAATAAAGTTTATCATTAAAAATCTTCTACTAATAATCAAATGTAGTATACAATAAAGTAGGAGTGAAGTATTGGTGTGACAAAATTACTAATAGGTACATCAAAGACATTACAAAATCTAAGAAAGAAGTTTTACAAGCTGTTGTGACTACAAGGTTAATGCTCAAACATCTTAATATACCATATAAATTCAAACCCACTAATATTTAATGGATGCCAACTACTATTTGCATGTAAAAAAATGGTGGATGTGTGTGCTTATGGTGGATGAATGAAATAGAAGAAGAAACATATGAACCTACATCCATCATTTTTCTGCATACAAATAATAGTTGATATCCATTAAATGTTAGTGATTTTGGATTTATATGGTATATTAAGATATTTGAGCATTAATCTTGTAGTCAAAACAACCTACAACTTCATTAATAATAGTTGACATTCATTAAATATTAGTGGTTTTGGATTTATATAGTATATTAAGATGTTTGAGTATAACTTGTAATCACAACAACCTATAAAATTTCTTTCCTAAATTTTGTAATGTCTTTGATATACGTATTGGTGCAATTTTGCCACACCAACACTTCTCTCCTATTTCATTGTATGCCACATTTGATTATTAAGAGATTTTTAACAATAAACTTTGTTCTATCTTCATTTAATTTTGGTTCATCAATTTAGAATTTTGATTTTTTTTGATTTGGTGAAGGTGGTGGAATGAGTTTTTGGCTAATTATCTTTTCAGGGTTACTGTTTTTCTATTGTTTGTGTTGGTATAAGTATGAATTTTATGAGATTTTTATCGAAGGATATAATGGTGATAAAAAAGATAAGGGCATAATTATCTTTTATAAGTTTTTTCACATTTAATTTTTGATAAAGGGGTTAAATATTATTTTTTTAAATACAAGGGTAAAATATAACTTGATAAAAAAGATTAAATGTTTTTTTTAAAATATAAGGAGCAAAATATAATTCGATAGAAAATATATGACTGTTTAAAATTATTTACCCATATTTTTTCCTCACATAAAAATAATAAAAAAAATAATTAATTAGGTTGGATAACTTCGAACTTGAGATTAGTCCTATGAAAATTTCTCAGCCCCGTGGTAATTTATTAAATTGGTAAACTTTATGATGCTTCTAACAAATTCCTTAATTTTATTCCGGCAAGATCAATCCATGGCCGCACTCCCCGGTATCTAAACCCTAGCCCCCTCTGATGCTACCGCCGCCGCTTACCACTCCATGGACTTCGCTGAGCTGGAGTCGATCGAGGGCCTCCGGTGGCCGTGGAACTCTTGGCCGTTGTCGCAGAGCGATGCGGCGGCCCTCGTCGTTCCCCTCAGTGTGATGTGCACGCCGCTCATGCCAATCGCCGACCTCCCCCTCCTCCCTTACGCCCCCCTCCTCTGCGCCGACTGCCGCGCCGCGCTTAACCCCTACGCCCGAGTCGACTACCGTGCCGCTCTCTGGTTCTGCCCTTTCTGCTCCCACAAGAACCCCTTCCCCCGCTCCTATGCCGGCATCGGTGAGAACACACTCCCCGCCGAACTCTTCCCCACCTACAGCACCGTCGAATACGACGTTTCCAGGAACCACCGCGCGAACCGTGATGCGGGCAGTGTGTTTGGATTCTCGACTTCTGCGCCATCCTCGTCTTCATCGGAGAGGTTGGATGGGCTGCAGCTGCCGGGGCCAGCATTTGTATTTGTGATCGATTTGTGCTCCGAGCAGGACGAGCTTCAAGCACTCAAAAATGAAATCTTGCACATTGTCGCTCGTCTCCCAGAAAATGTGATGGTCGGACTGATCACATTTGGATCAATGGTGTGGATGCATGATCTTGGTTACACTGCTTGCCCAAAAGTTATGGTTTTTCCTGGTGATCGGGAGCTGTCATCAGAGAAGGTAATTTATATTATTCGATTAGATTGTGCAACATTGAAGATATTTCTAGTTAAAAATATGTATTTTGACTGAGAAATTGATACAATTTGGCTCATAAGATACTGACATGTTCTGATTGATTCAGTATTGAAACCATGCTGATATAAGCAGTTGGAAATAGTTGGGATTTACTTTGAATGGAATTATTCCTTCATGATTTTCATTCCATGCTTGTAAGGATGGCTGCATGATCTAGTACTTGCTACACTTATCATCTACAAGAACAAGCTATGTAACACAATTATTGAGGTTAATTGTTTGTATCTTATCCCAAAATTAAATCATGCGAAGCAATATCATCAATGCAACTTAGCACATTTGCTACCTTTCATAGGTAGAATTGATTCAACTTAGTTAACTGTAGACTTTTTGAAATAATCATATTGTCTTAATTTAGTTTTTCTTTCACTCATTTGTTGATGCTGCATCTATCCAATTTCCCCAAAAAGAAAATTCGTGCTTTTATTTTCCTAGTAAACTAAACACTCATTTCAACATTCTTCTATGTTAGACTACTTGTTGTGCATATGTTTGTCTTTTTGTTCATCGTCGATCAGGAAAGCATGATTATGAATCACATCGTCATTAATCTTACCTTTTAGTTGAGTAATAGAGTCATTATACCTAAAGCTCTTAATTGCAAGTCAACTCTTTTAAGCCTTTTCGGATTAACTATTTCTTCAAGTTTTCTATTAATATCAATGTTCTAAAAAATGTATGTGATAAGTGGAAGCATTTGCAGGTGATGCAGTAATTTTTTAAAAATGGAATAAATTATATTCAGAACAATGTAAAACATCACCTATCAAGAAAAAAAAACTGCATTTAACATCTACTATATAATATGTAAACTTGAACAATTTAAGCAATCAACATTAACAAGATTTTCATTTAGTACTTAATAATTAAAATGTTCTTCCTAAGCAATATACAATCTATATAATTTTTTGGTATATGAATCTAAGAAATTTATGTAGTAAAATATATTGGCATTAACAATGCCTATTATCCAATTGATTCCTTCCATACAAAGGAAAATGTACATGCTGAACTAAGCACTATATTAGATATGCTTATTATTCCCTTTTTAGTGAAATTTGTTTATCCTAATCAATATAAACTTGAACATGATGTAGAACCTAATAAGATAGAGTGTCCTTTAACCTAGGGGAGGTTATGTAGCCATAAGCACCCTATGCAATTCTCCACTGCACAAGCTTTTTAGTTGCATAACTAGCTTTGGCGATGATTTTGAAACATCATTCTAATTGTTAAAGTTTTGTATTTTTAGTTTTACTCCTAGTATTCTACTAAATTTAAATTTTTAGTTTGCATAATCGGGAATTTCTTGTTAGCCTAGTATGCATTGACCTCGACTCACTAAGAATTCACCTGAATAAAGACTTTGCCTCTCGGACTTCACTCATTGTCCAAGATCCAATTGACCTCAACTTGTTCGGACCGAAGGGATTTAGATATTTCCACAATGGTATGATATTGTCCACTTTGGGCCTAAGCCCTCATGATTTTGCTCTTGGGCTTTACTCAAAAGGCCTCATACAAATGGAGATATCTTTCTCTTATAAGCCAATGATTTTTCTCATGAGTTTTCAATGTGGGACTATGTTTGCAACTTTGCAACCCTAATAATTCCCCCTCAAACGAAGGACCACAGGGCTCCCTCAATCGGAAAGTCTATCTGTTTGATGTTTGATCCTCGACCTACTAGGTCTTCCTGCCCCTTGGTCCACTCGACCCACTAGGACTTCCTTGTTTAGCCGCAACTAGGATTTCCTGCCTCTCGGTCCACCTGACATACTAGGACTTCCTTGCCTAGCCGCAACTAGGACTTTCTGCCTTGTGTCTGGTTCTCTTGATATGGACACGGGAACCCTCACTTCCTTTGTTCGAGGTCAATATTCCACTCATATGGCTCGATTAGACCATAGCTCTTGTGCATAGTCGGCGGTTAAACCTTTTGGCAGTCCAGGTTCTGATACCAATTGTTAGGACCAAAGGGATTTAGATATCTCCATAATGGTATGATATTGTCCATTTTGGACCTAAATCTTCATGATTTTGCTCTTGAGCTTTACTCAAAAGGTCTCATACCAATGGAGATATCTTTCTCTTATAAGCCCCATTATTTTTCCAATACGTTTTCAATGTGGGACTATGTTTGCAACCTTGCAACCGCAACACAACATACCAAGACTTTACCTTGCCCAATCTCAAGTCAACCATGATCAGCTAGGACTTCCACTTCTTGGAGACCTATTCTCTAGGACTTTCTTGCCCAAAGACTCCTCATCTCCTGACTTTACTTGTCGAAAATTCACACCTCATGGATTTCAACCTTGTTTTCCATTTAGTCAACCTTGACTTGTCAAGACTTTATTATTGCCAAACATTCGGTACTTTTTGACTTACTTGGACTTTCGTTACTTGTCTAACATTCAATATGCCACGATCTATTAGGTCCTCACTAACATAACCTACTTGAACTTCCACTAGCAAGTCTCCCATCCATGCCGACGATTCCGAACTTCCACTATAAAATTTTTTATCCTTTGTTAGATATTCAGTCCTCTCTGATTTGCTTAGACTTTCTCTGCCAATAGCATTTGAACTTCTAATCACCTTTACTCTAACTTATTTGAACTTCCTGTACCAACACCAGTTAGATTTCTGTAGCGCCAAGTGTCTAGTCTACTTAACCCACTTGGCTTACTATCAACTAAGTATTGTCAACCCTAACCCACTTAAAATTTTCATTTGCTAACATCTTATTTAATTTTTTACTAATGCCGGCACATGTTGGGCTTTCTCATTTGCTAATGCTAGGCAAAATTTTGCCAATGCGCTTGTCAGGCTTTCCCATCTGCTAACACTCATTGAACTTTTCCAATTGCCAACTAAGTTTCTTATCGTCTTCAATCCACTTGGTCTTCTTTCATAATCAAGTATCCAGTCAACCTAACCTACTTGACATAATCAACAAACATATTGCGTAAACATCAATATACGAGTGTTGATCAATCTGACCATAGATTGATTTCATCAACACTTGATTCACAATTCTCATTGGTGCAGCGGTAGGACGACTAGTCGCTATCCCAGGCATCCGCGGTTCGATCCCTAGCTATGACGTATTTGCAGGAATTTTTCCTCCAAATGGGGCGCGAACCCTGGGATGCTGGGCTTCTAGATTGCCCACTGCGAGCACTTCCCGATTTACCCTGGCGGGTAGTGGGAAACTTTCGTGAGGCCGGGCCAGTCGCCCGAGGTTGGAAAAACCTTGTTAATCATTTTTTTTTTCATTAGAGGATTTGACCCTTTTTCTAGTCGACCGGGTCATGGGTGTAGCGATGTTGGAAATCTTTTGATAAATTTTTGACTATGACTAGCTAGTCCAAGGAAACTACAAATCTCCTGCACTAATTTTAGATGTTCTTATTTTAAAACCACTTTAATCTTCTATAGGCAAACTCAAAACCATCCTCTAGAGACTACATGACCTAGAAATCCCATGAAGTGAGCCAAAAGGCACTTATCGAACTTTGCATATAAATGTCCCTTCCATAACGCTTCAAAAACTATTTTGAGGTTTTGTTCATGCTCCTCCTCTCCTCTGTTCGGGAATATGCTAATATTTCATTAATAAAGACAATCATAAAATGATCCAAATAGCGAAGAAAACTCGGTTCATTAAGTTCATAAATGGAGGAGCATTGGTAAGCCCAAAAAACATTATCAAAAATTCATAATGTTTATATCGAGTATGGAAGAGATTCTTTTGAACATATGCATTTGTAACTCTCAGCTCGTGATAGCCTAATCTCAGGTAGATCTTTGAGTACACAAAGATTACTAAGGTTGATCGAACAAGTCATTTATCTTGAGCGGAGGATATTAAGTTGTTCTTAATGATTAAAAAAAAATTCTTAATGATTGTAGCGCTTAACTACCTATAGTCAACGCAGAGTCTCAAGGATTTATCCTTCTTACCGAACAAAACTGGAGCATCGCATGGATAAATAGTAGGGTGGTTGAAACTTTTTTTCTAGCAGCAAATTTTGATCCTAGAGTGCTTAGATAAATAGATACCCTACGGTCTCTAATCCCTATGAATGCCTATGGTTGTTGATTCAACGTAGAGTGCTTAGATAATTGATACCCTAGTGTCTCTAATTCCTACCAATGCCTATGGTTGTTGATCTAGGGGTTTGAAGTCGTCACTTTGGCTGGACAATCAATAGTAGCATGATACTTTGATAGTCAATCCATTCCCAGAATATTATCAAATTTAGACATTTTTAGCACCTGCAAATCTACTACAAAAACATAATTATAAGAGTATGAAGGACAACCCTTAATTTTTTGGTCTGAGCACTCTAATTGATGGTGTAAACACCACTAATACACAAGATCAAGGAATTGCACCCCTCATAATATTGTATACAAACTCGATAGAAATAAAGGAATGTAAGCTACTAGTATCTATCAATATATCAACAAGAATGCTATAAATTCAAATGGCATCTCGACTCCAACTTGTTGTGCCTCATGAGTTATGGTGTACACATGCACCAACTTAGGACTTTACTAACTCCTCTAGGTTCCATGCAACTCACTTTGTTCTTAGGGAGGCTAATATGCTTGCGGCAAGGACTAATAGGAGGTGGTAGATAATAGTGATGGAGTTGAGGTGGTGGGTATTGAAAATGGTAAAGTTGCTGCTACTGGGCATATCGCAAAGGTGGGAGATTCTGTTGCTGGAATATTTGGGATCTTTGTGGTTTGCATTTGCAAGTCCATGCGTAATGTGAAGCATATGGTCATAGTACCGAGCTACCATCTGTGGGTAAAATTCAACAAGTCGGCCCCCATTATATTCCATCACACTTTTTCTACTCTGTATGAGATTCATGCATTCTTGGAGTTAAGCAATATAAAATATTGTAGGATAATAGTGTCTTTCAGAGGCCTTTACGAATAACTGCCAGGAGATAATTTAATTTGATAAGATATTCTTTTCTATAACGTCCTGCCCATGGAATGGCAGGTGGCTAACCCCACCTTCTTTGCATCTAAACACGACATATGCTCGAAGGTGTACTCAATGCGCTTCCCAAAGGCCATTGCTTTCGAGGAAGAATGTAAAATGATCTTTTGCTGATCTAGCAAGCAAAGGAATATGGATTTTGTCCACAAGTACATCTTTTGTGGAGGTAGTCAAGTCGACTATAAGCGCTCCCCAAGGATCGCCCTCAGGCCCTGTACAGGCTGTGCATTTGATTGACAATCAACTCTTGCACCGGGATCATGCTGAGCTATTGTATGTGAAGAACAAATACCCTTTTCCTTACACAGACGATTCACTCAACCATTATGAAGGGTACTTTTATATGTCCGAAGATGATCTGATCTGGTCAGTCTATCATTAAATTGGGATGAGAAGCTCGGATATCTAGAAGACGACCTTCAGAACTCATTATGATTATTATTAATTTCGGATGATGCTTTTTGGGCTTGTGAATGCTCCAACTGCCTTCATGGATATACTGAACAGAGTATTCCGGGATCATGTAGACTGGTTTTTGATCATCTTCATCAATAATGTTCTGGTCTACTCTAGGTCTGTGCCGGAGCTTGAAGGTTGGTTCTAGAGACTTTGGAGAGGGGTTGAATGCTATGTTTGGTAAATATGCATTTTGTCTTTATGGATTATCTTCGTTGATGATGTTCTGGTCTACTCTAGGTCTGTGGTGGAGTTTGAGGGCTGGTTCTAGAGATTGTGGAGAGAGGGTTTGCCCGCAAAGTTCAGACTGCATTTTGTCTTGAGCGAGTTTCCTTAGGCATATAGTTTCTGTAGAGCACATTTTTACCAATCCACAGAAGATTAACGAGTTACCAAGGGGGAGCATTTAAATTTGTTTGACAGATCTATAGCTTTCTGGTTTTAGCTGGCTACTGCCAACAATTTGCAGAGGGGCCCTCTAAGTTTGCTTCACGTTTCACCTGTTTTAGAAGAAAAGAGGCCATGCTCGTTTATGATGAGGTTTGTGAAACCAACTTTTAGGATCTTAAGCAAAAGTTAGTGAGCTCTCCTATATTTTTCATCCCCTTCAGCGAAGATGGATTTGCCTCCTTGTGAGTTGCAAGGGTAGTTAGGTCTTTTTTTATCTTGTGCTATTAGGGTTATGCAAGCTATATAAGTTGTGTACATGGTCTTGTTTTAACAAGTTTTTTGGAAGAGTTTTTTTTCTTCAACATGGTATCAGAGCTAGGTTCCTCAAAACCCTAATTTTTTCCCCTCCTATACGGCACTGTCGCTCCCTCTCTTCTCTGCATTCTTGCCATCGCGCTCCCCTCACAATCGATCGACCTCGACCTCCTTCGCGACGCAAGACCTCGACGCGACCTCGATGCGTTGCTCTTCCTTTGCGACGTGCTGCTCTTCCTTCGCGACGTGCTCTCCTTCGCGACGCGCTCTTCGCGGACGCCGACGTCGCTGCTCTTCCTTCGCGACACGCGAGCCCGACGCTCCCGTTCGCTCTTCGCGAACGCCGACGTCGCTGCTCTTCCTTCGAGACGCGCGAGCCCAGGCGTCGCGATAGTACCTGGGCGTCACTCTTCTCGGCAGGCTTCTTCTCGCATGACATCCTCATTGACCAAGCCCTAATCGCTCGTTGATCTCCCTCTTCGACGCCGCAGCCGTTCCTCGCGCGACCACCTGCCAAGCTTGGTCCATCACTGGCCGAACTCTTCTTCCTCAGCAGCCTCCACTTCCCGTTCCTCATCCCTGGCCGGTGTATTTCTGCGAACAGAGAAAGTTAGAAAGCGACCTTTAGGTTTATTGCGGCTGCAAACAGATAAAGTTCCATCCTCTTGTGAATTGGTATGACAGACACTTCTGGAGAAAGTTCTGGGATGTCTACAGATCCTTTGGCTTCTTCTGGACAGGTACAACCAATTTTCACAATGACAAGAACGGGAGGATCTGGTCTTCAGATAACTGGAAAAATTAACCGAGACAAATTATGCATCGTGGGCAGTTGATGTTGAACTTTATGTAGAAGACCATGATAGACTTGATATTCTTCACGGTACTAGAGTGAAACCAGATGAAAAAGATCCTAGCTTTCGTACTTGGAGGCGTGACAATATTCTGGTAATGACTTGGATACTCAATTCTGTTAGCTCTGGCATCAAACAGGTCATTCTTCATAACAGAACAACTGTTGATATGTGGAGGACACTAGAGCAGATGTATGGACGCAAGCATGATATGCTGCGTACTTATCAGATAAGTAGTCAAATTTTTAAACTTGAGCAAGGTTCTATGTCTGTTACAAATTATTTTGTTGCTCTAAAAGGGCTATGGGATGAGTTTGACTACTACAGGATGGACAATTGGATTTCTACTGATGATCATCAGAGTTTGAAATTAAAGACCTTGGACTATTGAGGTACTTCCTTGGTATTGAAGTTGCTCGATCTCAGGAGGGAATCTATATATGTCAGAGAAAATATGTGTTGGATTTGCTCAAGGAGACAGGGAAGTTGGGTTGTCGGCCAGCATCGACACCTATACAAGTAAGTCATGATCTTACTAGTTCTAATGGGGAAGATCTTACAAATCTGGAAAAGGGAACGTATCAAAGGTTGGTTGGTAAATTACTCTATTTGTCTATAACTAGGCCTGACATTACCTACGCTGTTAGTGTAGTGAGCCAGTACACGCGTGCTCTTAAAACTATCCACATGAAGGTCGTTGATAAGATTTTGAGGTACTTAAAGTCATGTCCCGGAAAAGGCTTGCTGTTTAAGGGAGGTGGTAATCTGAAGGTGGAATGTTATTCTGATGCTGATTGGGTTGGTTCTAGAGATGATAGAAGATCCACTTCTGGCTATTGCACCTTTTTAGGAGGAAACTTGGTAACTTGGAGAAGTAAGAAACAAAGTGTTTGTGCACGGTCCAGTGCAGAAGCAGAATATCGAGACATGACACATGGTCTTGCAGAAATGTTATGGTTGAGTTTTTTGTTGGAAGACATGGGGTTAAAGGCTGAATTACCTCTCAGGCTATATTGCGACAACAAAGCTGCAATCAATATTGCAAATAATCCAGTTCAACATGACCGAACCAAACACATCGAGATTGATCGCCACTTTATTCGGGAGAGACTTGATTCTGGAGAGCTATGTTTGCCCTATGTCAAATCTGAGGACCAACTTGCTGATATGTTTACAAAAGCTATACCCCAAGCTGTGTTTAATTCTGCCCTTAGCAAGTTAAACATGTTTGATATATATGTTCAACTTGAGGGGGAGTGTTGTGAGTTGCAAGGGTAGTTAGGTCTTTTTCTATCTTGTGCCATTAGGGTTATGCAAGCTATATAAGTTGTGTACATGGTCTTGTTTTAACAAGTTTTTTGGAAGAGTTTTTTTTCTTCGACACCCTCTATAGGAATGTGGCAAACTAAGGCTTAGAAGATGGATTTTATGCAACATGATTGAGTGGTATCTTATGCATCTAGATAATGTGCGAAATTATCTACTTCACGACCTAAATATGCCAACCATCATTTTTACTCATAAGATTTGGAGACACTACCTATATTGGGTCACATGTGATATCTTCATCAGCCACAAGACTTTGAAGTACATTTTCACCCAGTGAGAGTTGAATCTGTGCCAGAGGAGATTGATGGAAGTTTCTAAAGGATTACAACTGCACTATCAATTGTCACCTTGGTAAGAACACGATGGAAGATGCATCAAGCAGGAAATCCAAGGAGAGTCTTGGGTCATTGTAGGGTGGCCGTCATAATCGTTAGTTCTCACAGATCAACCTGAAAAAGGTGGGTTGGTTTCAAAACTGCATCTTGGTTTCCCCCATGACCCAGTTTACGTTTAGCAAATGAAGGAGTGGGATATGCAGGATTGGTTCCTTCAGTTTGTTGCCTGAAAGTTTCAGCGAAGCCCTAAATTAGAGTTCTTTTGTGGTGATAATGGAGCTTAACAATTCTGCAGCAGGTTGTGTGTTCCCAAGTTACATCCTGTCAAGGAAAAGCTGCTGTATGAGACTTATTAGTACTGCTTTCGAGTGAACCAGAGTATATCACTTGCACGTTCAGAGACTTTAAGAAGCTTTATTGGTCGCTTAATATTTTGTCTGTCGGTAGAGAACTGGAGGCTCGCAGGACCATTATAGATGATTCAAATTCCTGAGTGGAAGTGGGAGCACATCACTATGTGATTTGACTAACGAAATCACAAAAGATACACAGTGCGATTTGGGTTCTAGACCTGACAAAGTCTACACACTTTTGCCTATTTGTCGGACTGATGCATTGGACCGTTTAGCTAACTTCTATTGCATGGAGATTGTGAGGCCGCATGGATTCCTTTGAACATTGTTTGAGACTATGACCCTTCAGCTCAAGATTCTGATGAAATCTGCAGAAGTCTTTGGGACTGAGTTTTATTTCAGCTCTTCCTTTTATCCCAGATTTATAGTAATCAGAGCGCACAATCCAAACCTTAGGGGATCTGAGAGCTCATGTGTTCAATTTTCAGGGTTAATTGGGGGATCACTTGTACTTGATAGAGTTCACTTAGAATAATAGCTATGATTTGTCTATTCATGTGGCACCTTTTGAGGTTATCTATGGATGAACTTATAGATCACCAATATTATGGGAGAAAGTTAGTGTGATATTCTCTTTCAAAGAAAATTTATTGGCTTTTTACCTGTGAAACTATTTTTCAGTTATGCTTTTTGCTGTTTTTGACTTTTGAGATTCATCTTATTTAAGGGCTTTCCATTTGTTAATTCCACATTATGATAATGCATGTTATGGCAACAAAGGTATAAATATACTTGTGAAGCTGTCTTTTGCATACTTGGACCATTAACATGAGATGAGTAAATGAAATCCTCTTTTCATGTTCAGCATGTTCAGACGCCAGTAAGATTACTTCTAGAAATTGATAATTTACAATTCATATTTGGCATTGATTACTTTGAAATGTTGTTTAGGCCCTAGGTAAGTATTCATGCGGCAATTGATGGCCATTTTTTATGCCTTCTACACTGATATAGTTTGATAGTTCAGTGGTTTTGAATGTATGGGTACTATCTCCTTTTGGTTCTACAGTAGGTTATATGTCTATTTAAGCTAAAAGCCTAGTCCATTTTCTTTTCTTTGGGTCCTTGTGACAAATCTGTCATAGGATGTATTTTCTGTTTGTTTTGTTTATAACTTGTTAAAACATGACACTCAATTACTCCTATGGCATTTTTACTTGATTTGTAGAACTTGTGAGAAAATGATACTCAATTCCTCTTTTTGCCTTTCTAATCTTTCTCATTGGTTTGCACCTTTCAGATCCAAGAATTCATGGGAATCTCTAATCACTCTAAATTGGGAATGGTTCGGTCCATTCAAAAACATGCATTTTTGCTACCCGTTTCTGAATGTGAATTCAACTTTACGACATGGGTTGAAGAACTCAATTGTACACAGAATTCTTTACCAGGTCACCGTCCAACAAGGGCCACTGGTGCTGCAATTTCAGTAGCAGTAGCTCTTCTGGAGGGTTGTACACCTTATAATGTTGGTCGAGTGATGGTTTTCACATCTGGACCTGCTACAATTGGGCCTGGCATGATAACGGACACTGATCTAAGTATATCCATTCGAACACACCGAGATCTCGTAAATGATCATGCCCCGTTCACTGAAAAAGCTCGAAATTTCTACAAGAAACTAGCTCAGAGATTGTCTGATACTTCAGTTGTTCTCGACCTCTTTGCATGCTCTCTCGATCAGGTTGGGGCATTAGAAATGAGGTATCCTATTGAAACATCTGGTGGTGTTTTAGTTTTAGCAGATTCCTTTGAGTCGGAGCAGTTCAGGAAGTGTTTAAATCACATTTTTATAAATGAAGGTACAAGCCACCTTAATATGAACTTTGATGCAACCATTGAGATAGTGACTACCAAGGAAGTTAAAATTTGTGGAGCCTTGGGGCCTTGCATGTCACTCCGAAAAAAGAACAACTCAGTGAGTGACAAGGAAATTGGCCATGGTGGAACCAATATGTGGAAGATGAACACTGTCACAAGCAAAACATGCATTGCGTTTATCTTTCAAGTCAGCGCCAGTCGTGATGTGGAGTCACCAACTGTCTTCTTTGTGCAGTTCATGACTCGTTATCGTCATGGGAATGGTGGATTTCGCCTAAGGGTTGCTACTGCTGCTAGGAGATGGGTTAAGCTCAGCTCTCCAGAACTAACTGACGGGTTTGATCAAGAGGCTGCTGCAACTGTCATGGCTAGACTGGCAGTACAGAGGGCTGAGGAATATTATGCTCGTGATGTCATCAGATGGTTGGATAAGATGCTCATACGTTTTACGGCAAAATTTGGGGACTATATGCCAGAAGACCCATCAACATTTCGATTATCGTCGAGTTTTTCCCTCTATCCACAGTTCATGTATTACCTGCGGAGATCGCAGTTCATTGATGTCTTTAACAGCACCCCAGATGAGACTGCCTTCTTCAGGTTGATGCTGAATCGAGAAGGGGTGATTGGTTCGCTTGTCATGATCCAGCCTACATTGTTCCAGTACTCATTCGATGGGCCGCCTATTCCTGTGCTACTAGATGTTAGCTCAATCTCCCCAGATGTTATTTTGCTCTTTGATTCTTATTTTCACATAGTGATTCACTACGGATCAAAGATTGCCCAGTGGAGGAAACTTGGGTACGGCAAGGACCCAAATCATGAAAACTTTCGGAAACTGCTGGAGGCACCAGAGATTGATGCTGAGGCCCTAATAGAAGATCGGATACCTGTCCCTAAGCTGATCAAGTGCGATCAGCATGGAAGCCAAGCAAGGTTCCTACTCGCAAGGCTAAATCCCTCCGTGACTCAGAAGACGCTGGTTACCGATGGTTCGGAGATTATATTTACCGATGATGTGAGCTTGCAAGTATTTATAGAACACTTGCAAGAATTGGCTGTTCAGGGTTGATAACCTATCGCATGTATACAATCTCTGCGTTTTGTGGGGTATGTTTTTTTTTATTGATTTCCCACATGTATTTTGAGTGCAGAAGCATTGCTATAAAATATAAAATATAAATATAAATATAAAAAAAGAGTAGATTTGTCCTCATATTCTAGTCACCACGTAGGAATTATAATTTCTGACGTGGCATCCATCTAACTTTATTCATAGTTTAATCATTGTAGATGTGTCTTCAAATACATTAGGTTTCTTACCACCACATCGAGCACTAGGGGTAGTGGAGAGGAGAGCAAACAGGTGGTTTTCCTTTATCAAGTTGAGCAATTCTTCCATTCCTTTCGGGGATCTTAAGGCTATACCTTTGTTAACATGATCTGGTTAATATCTTAGAAGAAGTGTACCCCCATTTCTGCTTCAATAAAAGAAAAATAACAAATCATTAGAACTTTAATTAACAAAAATACATGAATGCCATGTTCTAATGATCACTACCTAAACCCTAAACAAGCCTTGTTTGAAGATCACTACCTGAAGCTCTTCTTATTTCTGATTAATATCTGAAGGCGTTTTCGTACGTGTTAAAGGAATTAAAGTAGCAGTAACAACTGATCTTTTGAGACCCAACATTTATAAAGGATGACAGTCTTGTTGTCGTCCATCTCTCCTCTCGAGAAAAAAAATAACAGAGCTTTGGAAGTGCACAAGTCACAACACTAGTTATCTTATGAAATTTAAGAGCAGGTAAGGAAGCAAAGGAGCTTGCATTATCTGTGTCGAATTCGTGTGGTACAGTTGTAGGTGGTAGCATAATAGAGTTTCTAATCATCCTGTTGCCTTCCAAGGGCTGGCTTCTTCCTCGTATGGCATGTTCTAAATTGTAAGTTCCAAAAATTCTGCTGACATCACGATATAGTCCTTGATTTGTTTTTTTTTCTAAGTGAGTGTTTGTTTCCATTTTATATTTCGTATCTTAGGCATAGGCATGAAGTAATCTTCCAAGTCTTATGGTCAAGGTTAAAGGACAGTTGAGGATCATTTAAGCAACCATAGAATAAGAAATACCAGAGGAAAAAATGCCCACAGGAAAGACTTGCAAGTTCCACATTAAACATGTTATGCGAGGAAAACCTTTTTTTAATGAAAATATGCGAGGAAAACCTTTGAATGGGCAACAGGTGACTGAGTATTAATATGAAAAAGATAATATGAAAAAATGATCTGTTTGTCCAGTATCTCTGTCAATCTATTTCAAGATAATATGAAAAAGATAAATTATGGAGATTATTAATCTGGATAGTGACTAGTGTATAAGGGAGGAAGATTGGACTCCTAGATTTTATAATAATAATATTTTATGTGTTAGTCATCAGTACATATATAAATCATGAATATTTCATGATGTATCATTCTTTGTTGTCTTATTTGTTTCATTCTTATTATTTTCTGCACTATCATCATTCTACTCTCCATTAAATCATTCTACCATCCAGCAACGCTCGCATGGCACGGTTGAAAAGTCAGGGATTTAAGTTCATAACTTAACTACGAGGTATTATAAAAAAAAAACTTTTCTTAATGGATAGCGGACTTGAAAATTTTGATTGTTAGGCTGGGCATTCATGTGCATTTCTACGATTTATCTTGACGGCCGATGAAAAATTTTCGTATGGATGGATTGGTCATCTCAAGTTCGACATTACTTGATTTGGTTAATCATCCCATGGCATGATTGAATTGACTTCTATGGAACAAATATTGTTACAATGAGTAAAAGTTTGAATTTCGACGAAATTGAGAAAAAATATTTCTCCCGTATTGATCAATTGTAACTTTCCGATTACCTCATCATATGGTTTGGGGCCTATATATTATGTGAGGCCATTGGGACGACGAATTTCACAGTATTGCTATAATTCTACCATTCATCAAGTGATTGATTTTAATTCGTCCATCATTGTAGATAGTTTATCCCATCTGAGTTAACAGGACACACTGTTTTGTAGGCAGTCACTCCAGTACATGGGTTTACGGGACACTATCTTACATTGCCCTGCCGCTCCACCTGAAATAGAGGATATTCATGTCCAATTAAAAATCGAATCATGGTACTACGTGAATTCACCATTCACTCCACCGCGGTAGCAGGGGTGAATGGACCGATCGTCTAAAAAAAAGTGATCGTTCATCAATAAAACATAATTTTCTTTGATCTTTATCTGGGGGATGAAATTGCAATTGGACTGACTTTCCTTCTAACCGAGACAAAGTCAACCTTCAATGATTTGCTTTCCAGGTGGTAATGACTTCCGGATGGAGCCAAATGTGCATTTATACACAGACAGAACCGTAAAAGTAAAGAAAAGAAGGAAAAAAAAAAAAAAACAACTTCTAACAAAGAAAGACTATTCAAGTAAGAGCATAGAAGAATCCAAATCGAAGAGGATATTTTGAATATTTTAAATTTAAATTTATCAAAATTAAATAAAATTGAATGAGATTCAGATGGACATCTCTTTTTCTAAATAAAAAATAAAAAAATCAAATCAAATTTAAGTTTTTTTTAAAAAACAAATTTTGTTTTTAAAATATTCTTAAATCTAGTATTATTATAAAATGATTAGATAACTTTTATAAAATTTATTCGGCTGCTGGTACAATGTATTTAACGTGGATTTAAGATTTAAAATTTAGTGTTTACAAAGTGAAAAAAATTATCAATAACTATTGCCATGTGTTAAGAGTGAATTTAGAATTTACCAGATACATAATAACTTTTATAACGATTTTAAAGTGAGTTTGATAAAATTTAAATAATTTTGATTAAATTAGTAAATAATATTTTAAGATAATAATGTTTATCCTAAATCTTAAATCATTAATCCTAATCTCAGACTAAATATGTTGTAGCAGCTATCCGGTAGCTTTTATACGTTATAACTACTTAATATTTCTATACATTATAACAGTTACTAGTTAGATTCTATACGGTATAAATTTTAAATCTTAAATTCACCTTAAACAACGGGTAGAAGCTAAAGTGACTACTATAGCGTGTATAAACTATCAATAACTATTATAACGTATAGAGGCTACTATAATATTTTTAGGATTTAAAGTTATAGTAGATATATAATAGCTTCTATAACTATTTAAAAGTGGATTTGGTGAAGTTTAAAATAATTTTAACTAAGTTGATAAATAGTATTTTGATATAATATTGTTTATAGATTCTATATTCTAAATCCTAAATCTTAATCTCAAACTAAACACGTTGTAGCGCTATCCAGTAGCTTTTACACGTAACAACTACCCAACAACTTTTACACATAACAACTACCTAATAACTTATACACGTCATAACAACTACCTCTTTGATTGGGTGGTCAATCGCAGATTGCCGTGTGGTATAGGAGCTCGCTACGTGGCATAAGAGTTTCCACATGGACTCATCCAAATGGATGCGGGCAGCTCCCAGTCGGGAATCGCTTGGTCGCAGATTGCCTAATCGGGCGTCTGCCTCGCTCGGCTGAACATATTAGAGTACTACTGGACTAAAGGAGGTTTAAGTACCTTTGGTCAGATTGACCTGACCTGGACAACTACTCCTGATCAGGAAGGGTCATCCCCGCTCGGTCGTGATGACAACGTATTAAATGACCAAAAGGGGAACAATCACCTATTTTAATGATTGACTGTGATAATTATTAGCCGTTATTGAAATAATAATGTAACGGTTGCATTAAATGTCATTATTACCAAAATGAGAGAAATAGTCACAGGGACAAAATAAAAAGGTAATCAAGGACGCTTGGAAGAGGTCTGGATTCTTTAATCTCACTGAATTCACTTCCCATTTTCTGATCAACTTCTAACTTGAGCGTCGAAGTGGGATCGTCAGAACTCCTTTTGACATCCTCCTAATGTTCCTTGAGTTTTCTTCTCAAGCAATCCTCCTCGCAAGAACGTCCGTTGTATCACCGGGAGTTACCATTGTTGGATCGAGAACATACGATAGAGGGGGGGTGAATATCGTAAAACCGTTTCGGATTAGATTGAGAGAAATTACGCAGCGGAAATAAAGAAAAACAAACGCGAACACAAGATTTTTTACTTGGTTCGGAGTCGCGGTCGGCTCCTACTCCAAGGCCCACGGTCCGTGACTGTTTACTGCGGGCAATTCTATAATCGCGCAAGATATTACAAAAAGTTATACAGTAGTGAGCACAAAAAATAGAAATTCAACTCTTCGTTACCGACGCCCGGTGTGGATCGTTCTTCGGTGCGTAGGGTCATTGTCGGCACTAGAACCTTGAGATTAGAAGTTTCCGGAGCAGAGGGCTTGAGCGAAGAGTGTTGAGGCATTGGAAAACTGTATATCGAAGCCTTGGGGGTCGAGCCCCTTTTATAGTACACCTGGGGGCGCCCGAGACGCTGGGGGCGCCCTCCACGTGTCTCTCGATCTGCAAACCTTCATCCGGAACTCGGTTAGCCCTTATCCCTCTAGGATCGGGCTCGAGGTTTGACCAGGGCGCCCGGGACACAGAGGGTGCCCTGCTTGACTTAGTCTTGTTGGCTTCTCGGCTAACTTCAATCCAATTGCTTCGTTGGCTTGGACCCAGGGCGCCCGAGGCATCCGGGGCGCCCGGGACCACCGGGGTGCCTGGCCCAGTGAGCTTCCGAAGCATTTTCTTGCTCAACTCTTGTTTGGCTTTGACCTTAGGCACCCGGGACCTCCCGGGCGCCTAACCCAGCTGCTGCCCCTCTCCTTTGGGGCGTTCTGAGCTGCAGAAACTCGTTCCTTCGGTCCTGCATCCATGGTTAGTACCAAACATAATAAAGCAAGAATGTTAGTGGATTTTACAGCCGTAGCTGTCTTGGTTCTGACTTTGGGTCTCCAAAATGGAACCTTAGGTCGAACCGACGCCTACTGTTCCCTCGACGGGGAACGCGTCCTCACCTACTCCTCTCAGGAGAATTTACCTGTTGTCAACCGGCTCCTCCGGTTGGACTTTTGCCCAGCAGTCCTTCGCCAGGTGCTTAGCAGTCCTTCGCCAGGTCTTCGTTACCAAGCAGTCCTTCGCCTGGTGCCTAGCAGCCCTTCGCCAGGTCTTCGGTACCAAGCAGTCCTTCGCCAGGTGCCTAGCAGCCCTTCGCCAGGTCTTCGTTTCCTGGCAGTCCTTCGCCAGGTGCCTAGCAACCCTTCGCTAGGACTTCGTTTCCTGGCAGTCCTTCGCCAGGTGCCTAGCAGCCCTTCACTAGGACTTTGTTTCCTGGCAGTCCTTCGCCAGGTGCCTAGCAGCCATTCGCCAGGACTTTGCCTGCACACTTGAGTAATATTGTTAGATCACCAATAATACTTAACTTTGAACCCTTTGCCAATATCAAAACAAGGTTCGATATAGTGCTTCCTGCACCAATAATCTCCCCCTTTTTGATTTATGGCAACACGATTCAATGTTAAGTAAAAATTACAACAGTTTAAGCAAGAAGGTTAAGACCAATAAAACATAGCAATTCTGAACAGTCCAAAACCAATGTAATTTGAACAGAATTTTTTTTCTCATACTCCCCTTGAATAATTGTGTTAGAAAATACTTAACTTAACACTTAACTTTGACCTTTCCTCCCCCTTTAACATATATCAAAAACAAACATGGGCGAACAAAGTTTCTGATAGAGAGTTTTGAGTTTTCCAGAGTAACGTTAAAATTTTTTGAAAAACTAATTTGATTGGTAAAAGTTTTGAAAATGCATGAAGTTCCCCCTTAATTAAACATTCTCCCCCTGAAACTTTTAAGGATATGCAGGTTTTGTAAAACTTTTAAGTGTTCTACATAGTTGACTAAGTATTTTTCAAAATAGAGCAAAAGCATTGCATGTACAAAAAAAGAACAATTTTTTTTTACTTAAGAAATTGCAAGCCCAAATTTTAAAGAAACCTTTATTTATCAAAGGCTTTGCAAAGCAAAAAAATTAATTTTTGTTTAAACCAATTTTTGAAAAAAAAACAATTTCTTTAGTCATAAATTTCAATTTGAAGAAAATTTTCAAAAGAACATTTTTACTTAGCCAAACAACTTTCCCTTAACAAATTTCAACTTTTGAAAGTTTAGAACATTTGCTTGGAAAATATTTTGTGCAAATAGACATGTTAAAAATTTTAGACACGTTTTGCAAAAAAAATTATTCACTAAGAGAAATTATACTTAGAAACATTTGCCAAAAAAAGTTCCAACTGATTTTTGCTCAGACAAACATTGTTTACTAAGAAAAATTCTACTTAGAGATATTTGCAAAAAGATGCTCTTAGAAATTGAAAGCACACTTAGAAATTCAACTTTGCTTTTTGAATAAGAAAAAGCTTTTGAAAAAATTTTGATTTTGAAGAATTTGAGTTTTCCTTTCTCTCCTTATGTTTTAGAACATTTCCAATTAAAAACTTGCAAAATTTCACTAAGCTCCCCCATTATATTAGATTTTCCCTTTACAAAAAAAACATGCAAATTCACCTTTCGAAATAATTATAAGTTCAGTTTGACATAATATTTAGAAACAAAGTTTTCTGAGTATCACAAAGGCGATTCAAAAAAAACTTAGGTTAAAGTGAAAAATATTTGAGACCTTCTAAGATAAACTTTCCTTGAAAAAGTTTATGGAAAAATTTAATTTTCACTTTTTCTACTCTC
This sequence comes from Boesenbergia rotunda, assembly GCA_024364735.1. Taxonomy (NCBI): domain Eukaryota; kingdom Viridiplantae; phylum Streptophyta; class Magnoliopsida; order Zingiberales; family Zingiberaceae; genus Boesenbergia; species Boesenbergia rotunda. The sequence goes on from JAGFNQ010000243.1 coordinate 269,684, forward strand.
CCCCTTGGCCATTTATCAAAAAGAATTTTTGAAAAAATATATTGACAGAAATTTAAAATGTGTGTATCAGAGCTTATGAGTCTTGAAAATATAAAAATGTGAGAAAAAAATAATCCTAGGTAAAATAATGTCAAGAATTATGATAATTTTTAAGTAACAAAATTTTGAAAGAATAAGAATTAATGCTCAAAAACAGAATTGGAGTCAAGCGTATATTCTTATTGAGTCCATGCATGATAATCAAAAAGATATTTACTCAATAAGTTTACTATTTTGAATATTTTGAAAAGTGCAAATACTTTAAAAAAAGCAAGTACTTTTGAACAATTGTCTTTAAAACATAAGGACTTGAAAATTTTTATGAATTTGAAAAAAAAACATAAGTACTTTTGAAAAATTTTATGAATTTGCAAAACATAAGTTTTTTGAAAAAAAAATTATGAGTTTTTGAGAGGTATAAGTACTTTTGAAAACACTTATTTTTAAAAGATAATATTTTACTTGACTTGGTTTCTTTTCCAGTCTGACACAATCCTAGATAACCTTGTTAACTACAAGGGCATTTCCCTAAGTGTCCTGTAACTTCTCCAACTCAAGAGAAATATTATTTCAATTTGATTAAAAAATATTTTAAAAAAATTATAATATTTGAAAGGAAATTACTTGTGTTTTCAGAAGGATTTGAAAATACATGCATGAAAACATATCGCTTTGAAATATTCAATAATTCTTCTAATTTGACCTCCCCCTAAACTTGACCTTGTCCTAGGAAGCTTGTTGACCACAAGTACTCTTCCTCTAAGTCTTTAGGGTTTAGTTCAAATCAAAAGAATTATCAGATAATTACCAATAAAAACTTTTCAGAAATTCTTCTTTTGATTCAGACTCCCCCTAAATTTGACACATCCTAGGAGTCCTTGTAGATTATGACGTGGACCTTTCCTCTATGTCTTTAGGGTTTACCAAAATCAAATGAGACATAGACATAATTTTCGAAAAACATGAGGAATAGTACTTAAAGCACAGTTTTCAAAAACCATTTTAAAAGACAGTGGTTTTTCAAGCACATTTTTGAAAGAAAATTAAAAGAATAAACCACTCCCCCTGTACCGTTTGACTCAATCTAATGCCTTAGGGGACTTCAGTGTTATCCATGTTTGACTATGTTGACTAGGGTTGACTCAGTTGACTATGTTTGGCCAATCAATAACTAAATCAAACAAGCCCTAGATTCTATTTAAAACGAGTCTATTGTGATATTTAATATGAAATTCAATATTTTTAAAAAAATGTTAGAGATGAAAAAGTAGGGTATAGTAAACTAAATTAATTTGAAAAATAGAGATAATTTTGAATAACTTTTGAAAGCACTTTGAGTTTTATTTAAAAGGATAGCGACATATATTCTTAGGTCCTAGATATCTCACCCAATTATACGTGATCAAACATATTAACCTTATGGGTTTTGTGAGATAAATATTTTAATTAAAAAAATGGTTAAGTTTATTAATTTTGAAACATTTGTTATGAATCTAAGATTTACTTAAAATTTGTGTTAGATTCAAATCTGACAATAGTAAAGTGAATTTGATTTTCTATAATTGGCTTTCAGGTTTTGGCGAGGCACTATGCCTTCTTTGGCCGTAGCCTTATTGGATCATCAACCTTTTCCTTGACAAAGCCTTTTATAGAAAATTCATCTTCAAGTTACTCTTTGAAAGATTTTGGTCTAACTAGTTTGGGTCTTGGATCGGTAGCTTTGGTTAGTTCCACCAGACTAAACAGACCAAGTAGAGTATACTTGACCTTATTAGAAAGGTTTCCCTAACGTACTATCATCTCACCTCCTCCCAATACTAGGTTTTCAAGTTTTAAGTAACTCTTTAGTCCTTAAACTAATCAATCCTAATTCTAAGCATAATAAAAAAAAGCAAACATGACAAAAATGATCTAAGTTATATCATAATTGAAATAAAATTCTAAAATTTTAAAATCAGCAAGGTTGTGAATTAAGTTTTCTAATGTATTAACCTTAACTAATTTATACGAAATAATTATGTTATTTGAGATAAGTATTGGATTTTCAAATATTGAGAACTTACCTTTCCCGATCGTTTGTCCAGTACTCTTGTAATGATCACGAGCTAATCGGACGGTCAATCTCCTTCATTGTCTTCTGATTCCGAGTCCGAGTCGGACTCGGGTACTGGATGAAGCTTCTTCTTTGGTAGTTCTCTTGGAGCTTTCCCTGCACTAGAAATTACACCTTCCTCGACCATTACAGTATCTGTTTGATTATTTAATTGTTATTCAAAAGAAGATTCGAAATTGGTTACCATTTTTGTCTCAGTCAATTCGTCTTCTGACTCTGGTTCGATTTCGACTTTGGATTCAGGTTCAGACTCTGACTCGACTGTCTGTGCTTGGACCGAGAGGGCAAGATAACTTATTTGATCTTCTTCTTCATCTGAGATCTCTTAATGAAGGTTAATCAATTTTTCCCAAATTTCTCTCGCACATCTGAATGGACCTACTAGTTCGAGTTGCTCCTTGGTTAGGCCACATTGTAGGATTACAGTTGCCCTTGCATCGGTTTCGATTTGATTGAGGGTTTGTTCATCCAGTTTGTCCCACTCGATTGACAACTCATCTTCTACGGGAAAAGAGAATCCCGTTTGGATGATCCGCCATAAGTCCATGTGGGCCTTCAGAAGGGACTCCATTTGATTTCTCCAAAAGTTGAAGTTCTCGCCGGAGAATAGCGGCGGACGAACACTGTTCCATTCTTGATTGACCATTAAGGATAAATCTTGCACACAAAAAGAAAAAATAGAAATGTACAAAGACTTGGTCTTGGATTAGTAGTGCGGGAGAGAGAGAAAAAAATAGCCTAACGAAAATATTGCACTAATTTCGAGACAGAATAATAAAATAAAAACAATTATGACAAATTTTTAAAAATGTTACTTTTGTCAATTTTGAAAAGAAATAAGTATTCAAAATTGAAAATTTTTGTTAGAATTAAAGTAACACGAATTTCGAAAAAAAATATTGAAATAATGAAAAAAAATTTATGACAAATTTTCAAAAATTGATTGTTTTATTAATTCTAACTTATGGTAAAAAAATGAGAATTCAAAATTGAAAAAGGCGTAAGAATATTTTAAACTCACCCACAGATATTATTTATTTGAAATACAAAGCGAAAAAGATCGAGTGGTGTTGCACCAACCTCGATTAACGAAAATGAAAAGAAATAAAATGAAAAATTTCGTAAATTCGAAAAACTCCCAAATTGGTGGTTGCACCAAATTTGAGCTACTCCGCTCTGATACCACTTGTTGGATCGAGAAAATACGATTGAGGGGGGGGTGAATATCGTAAAACCGTTTCGGATTAGATTGAGAGAAATTACGCAGCGGAAATAAAGAAAAACAAACGCGAACATAAGATTTTTTACTTGGTTCGGAGTCGCGGTCGGCTCCTACTCCAAGGCCCACGGTCCGTGACCGTTTACTGTGGGCAATTCTATAATCGCGCAAGATATTACAAAAAGTTGTACAGTAGTGAGCACAAAAAATAGAAATTCAACTCTTCGTTACCGTCGCCCAGTGTGGATCGTTCTTCGGTGCGTAGGGTCGTCGTTGGCGCTAGAACCTTGAGATTAGAAGTTTCCGGAACAGAGCGCTTGAGCGAAGAGTGTTGAGGCGTTGGAAAAGTGTATATCGAAGCCTTGGGGGTCGAGCCCCTTTTATAGTACACCTGGGGGCGCCCGGGATGCTGGGGGCGCCAGGGATGCTGGGGGCGCCCTCCATGTGTCTCTCGATCCGCAAACCTTCATCCGAAACTCGGTCAGCCCTTATCCCTCCAAGATCGGGCTCGAGGTTTGACGGGGGCGCCCGCTTGACTTGGTCTTGCTGGCTTCTCGGCTAACTTCAATCTAATTGCTTCGTTGGCTTGGACCCAGGGCGCCCGAGGCATCCGGGGGGCCCGGGAGCTTGGGGGCGCCTGGCCCAATGAGCTTCCGAAGCGTTTTCTTGCTCAACTCTTGTTTGGCTTTGATCTTGGGCGCCCGGGACCTCCCGGGCGCCTAACCCAGCTGCTGCCCCTCTCTTTTGGGGTGTTCTGAGTTACAGAAACTCGTTCCTTCGGTCATGCATCATGGTTAGTACCAAACATAATAAAGCAAGAATGTTAGTGGATTTTACAGCCGTAGCTGTCTTGGTTCTGACTTTAGGTCTCCAAAATGGAACCCTAGGTCGAACCGACGCCTACTGTTCCCTCGACGGGGAACGCGTCCTCACCTACTCCTCTCAGGAGAATTTACCTGTTGCCAACCGGCTCCTCCGGTTGAACTTTTGCCCAGCAGTCCTTCGCCAGGTCTTCATTACCAAGCAGTCCTTCGCCTGGTGCCTAGCAATCCTTTGCCAGGTCTTCGTTACCAAGCAGTCCTTCGCCTGGTGCCTAGCAGCCCTTCGCCAGGTCTTCGGTACCAAGTAGTCCTTCGCCAGGTGCCTAGCAGTCCTTCGCCAAGTCTTCGTTTCCTGGCAGTCCTTCGCCAGGTGCCTAGCAGCCCTTCGCTAGGACTTTGTTTCCTGGCAGTCCTTCACCAGGTGCCTAGTAGCACTTCGCTAGGACATTGTTTCCTGGCAGTCCTTTGCCTGGTGCCTAGCAGCCCTTCGCTAGGACTTTGTTTCCTGGCAGCCCTTCGCCAGGTGCCTAGCAGCCCTTCGCTAGGACTTTGCCTGCACACTTGAGTAACATTGTTAGATCACCAATAATACTTAAGTTTGAACCCTTTGCTAATATCAAAATAAGGTTCGATATAGTGCTTCCTACACCGACCGGATAAAAAGGTAATCCTCCTTGCAAGAACTCTATTGTATCACTGGGAGTCAGCATCCCACTTGTCAGCTTCCGGATCAATTTGGCGCCGTCTGTGGGAAGATATTTTAACCAGAAGCTGCTAACCGGATGGCAAACACCGACAACTCGATGATTGTGGTTCTTACCCGAAAAGAGCTAGATCAGCTCATAGCATTAGCAGTACGAGGGGAGTTGGAACAACATCAGATTTAGCAAGCTACCTCTGTGTCGTTGGGAAAACAGCGAGCATCGCCATCACCACTGAAGGTAGGCCTGGAAGCAACCCAGGGACGTCCGCGAGATGTTGGGTAGGGATGAAATAGGCCAGGCGGCCTGTCAGGGGCTTGTGGCCTGGCCTGGCTTGGCCTGTTTAAAAATAAAATAATACTCAGGCTTGTTTGAAAGCCTATTTTTCTTATCAGGCTAGGCCCAGACTCAATATAAAGATTATAAAGCCTGACAGGCCGACCTGGGTATGTTAAAATTATATTATATAAATTATCAAAATAAAGATTCGAACCTTGGACTTCCGGGGAGCAAGACCTTATCTACCCCCTACTTGCCACTAGGAGGCCAGGGAGCACCCATGTTCTGGTTCTTCCCAACTACGAGTCAACACCCATTACTCAGGCGATTGTTGAAGACCCTATGATTCGACATTTTCGCCCTCCTTCAATTGGAGAGTACAACAACACCTTAGATCCGGAAGATCACTTGTGCAAGTTTGAGAATGTTATCCTTTTGCATCAATACATGGATGAGGTCAAGTGCAGGGTGTTCCTTAACACCCTCTCCTTCTCAAGAATTGCACAGCGTTAGTTTAAAAGCTACCGAATGCTTCTGTCAACTACTTTGGGGAGTTTTAAACAATTTTTCTGCATCACTTTACGAGTAGTCGCTTTGAAGTAGAAGAACAAGGAGACATTGAAAGATTACATTCAACGCTTCAATCGGGTGGCATAAGATGTGCCCACGGCCACCTCTGAGATCCTAATGAGTTCATTCACACAGGGTTTACCAGAGGGTGAATTTTTTCAATCGTTGGTGAAGAAGCTACCGACCAGTTTCTATGAATTGTTGGGCCGGTCGTTCAAATATGTTAACGTGGATGAGGTTTAGTATGTCTGGCGGAAGGAATCAAGAAGGACTCAAATGCATAACATAGTCATACCGGAACGGAAAGCTCATCCAACTCCCGCTTGGGCGAAAGATGGTCAACCCAGTCGGGATCAACTTTGGGATCGTTGAGAGACGGTGGTCCAAATCGTCGAAATGGAGTCCCCTCCTGAGCAGGATACACCTAATGGCAAGAAGTACTGTTCATATCATCATTCCTACACGCATTCCACAGAGGAATGTTTTTCCCTCTATTGAGCTTAAAAGGATGGCGCTGGTAGGTTTCGTAAAGCAAGGTACTCTCCCAAGGCTCGTAACTGTTCACCTCGGACTAGTCGATCAGAGGAAAGGGAGGCCCGGTGAAGGACTCGCTCTCTCTCAAGGAAGAGATCACCTGAGCGGAGAGCATCTTCCCCCAGAAGGATAGCATCGCCTGCTCGAGATCAGGCCAAGGGAAAAACGCCCGCCCGGGGTAGGTCGAGAGTGTTGATGCAGTCTGGCCCTAATTGTTGTTTTGGTGTTGACATCGATTCTAGTTTAGGTTGATCATGTTGATTATGATTAAGTCCTGATCGGGGATTAGGCATGGTATGGAAAATCCTAGTCTGGAGGGCTGGGTGATGGAAAATCCTAACCTGGAGGGTTAGGTGTTGAAAGTCCTAGTCTGGGAGGCTAGCTGTTTGGAAAAGTCCTAGTCTGGGAGGCTAGGTGTTGGAAAAGTCCTAATTCGGAAGGGTTGGGTGAAAAGTCCTAGCTTGGAGGGCTAGGTGAAAAGTCCTAACCTGGAGGGTTAGGTGCAAATTCCCATCCTGGAGAATTAGGTGAAAAAGCCCTGGCTTGGAGGGTCAGGTGCCTAGCTTGGAGGGCTAGGTTGGATGATGTTCTAACTCGGAAGGGTTGAGTGAAAAGTCCTAGCTTGGAGGGCTAGGTGAAAAGTCCTAGCTTGGAGGGCTAGGTGAAAAGTCCTAACCTGGAGGGTTAGGTGCAAATTCCCAACTTGGAGAGTTAGATGGAAAATCCTTAGCTTGGAGGGCTAAGGTGGATGGAAACTTAGCTTGGAGGGCTGAGTTTGAGTCCCTGGATCGGTCTGGTGATCGATCAGGGATTTTGGCACGCTGCTCCTTCGTGGATCGGTCTGGTGACCGATCCAGCGATGACTGATCGGTCGGGCGACCGATCAGGGAGCACACAGTGAGGTTGGGAACCTACTGTGTTGCTCCTGATCGATCTGGTGACCGATCAGGGAGTATGCGTTTCATCCATTGACTTGTTCCTGATCGGTCTGGTGACCGATCAGGGAGCGAGCAGTGAGGTTGAGTTCTCTTGCTGAACTGCTCCTGATCGGTCTGGTGACCGATCAGGATCACTGTGCAGATCATTCCGGAGAATGATCAAGTGTCGCAGGTTCCTCTCTAAGATCGATCAGGATGGAGCCTGATCGGTCTGGTAAGGTTCTGATCGGTCTGGTGACCAATCAGGAGTCTTCCTGATCGGTCCGGTGACCTATCAGAGGGCTTAGCCTGCGAGACTCAGAAATCGCCCAATATAAAGGTGGATCGGTCTGGTGATCGGTCCAGGAGAATCTCAAAGAAATCGCGATTTCGGATTGAGCGTTGGGGATCGATCAGGACAGAGCCTGATCGGTCTGGAACCAGCCTGATCGGTCTGGTGACTGATCACTTTAATTCAAATTGCATTGTCAGACGCTCTGATCGCGTCTGAACACAACCGATTCGCTGCCACTTCTCTATGATATTTGATATGCTGCTTGATTTACTGCTCTAATACTCTGATTGAGTTTGAGGTGACATGGGAGGATTCAAACTCTCAAGGAGAAGTCAAAGAGAGCTTTCCTTGGAGCAGGTTTGTCCCTTTCTCCACACAGGTTGCAACGGCTGGATGCAGGACTGAAGCTGCTGACTGAAGCTTGGCTGAGGGAGCTCAGGAAGTTCAGTTAGGGTTCAGTGTAGCTGGCGCGTTGGCAGTGAGGCAGCGGTAGGCTGCTGGAGATGAGATCACCTGTCGCTTGGCGGAGAAACAAAAGGAACGAGAGAAGTTGAGTTGAGATTACTTCTTCAGTTTTTTTTGTGCTTCTGAGTTCCTGCGTGACAAGCTTGCTGTTCTTGAGTTCTTCAATCATTCTGAGCAAGCTATTGAGAAGCAATCATCATACTTGACCGCTTGAAGGAGAAGACAAGAGGCTTGGAGTCCGACAGTGGGAAGACACGAAGAGGGTTCTTGCGTGAGATCGCCACTGGGTGGAGCTCAGGGAAGCTTGCTGTGTCTTTGTTTTTGCTAAGTGTTTGAGTAAGATCCTTCTTGTTGTTTCTTTATGCTCATTCTATATCTTTGTTTGAAACACACTGTGGGGAGGTTTCTCCACCGAGAAGGAGGTTGCTTCATATCCGGTTTCACCGGGGCTTGATCTGCCGACGATCAAGGGATCACCCACCTTAAGGGCACGCCAAGGAGTAGGGGCAAGTTATCCCCGAACCTTGTAAGATCTCCTTGTTAGCGATTTTGCTAATCTTGTTAGTTAGGTTTTTGGTTTTTAGTTTCTGCAAGTTTTGTTTTCCGCTGTGCTATTAATCACGTCAAGTGCAGAAATCTGATAACTCCTCAAAGAAGAAGTGATTGGCTATATTCACCCCCCCTCTCTAGCCATCTCGTTCCCAACAGAGAGGAACCGTAGGTATGATTTCAGGGGGGGGGGGACAACTGATGGGGACTCTAACCGAGCTCGAAAGTCCCAGTCATGCCATTTGGAGAACTACTTGGTGGGAACTAGTCGGGCACTACAAACTTGTTCTCTCATCTCCTTTGGGCCAAAGGACTTGGAAGGAGTAGATACTTCACACGAAGATGCCCTGGGAATCGAAGTTATGGTAGCCAACTATGTTGTTAAACGAGTCTTTGTTGATACAAGTAGCTTCGTCAACATTATTTTCAAGGCTGCCCTAGATCAGATGCAGATCGAAGATGATGAGCTCCGACCCATCGCAACCCAATTGTTCGGCTTTACGGGGCACCGAGTACAACCGATGGGGCATATGTACCTCTCACTGTCGCTCGGAGATGAGACATTGGCAAGGACGAAAAGAACTTCGTTCCTTATAGTTGACACAACTTATTCCTACAATGTGATCCTTGGTCGGTTAGCGTTGAGTCTATTTCAAGCAGCGGTGTCTGTCTATCACCAAAAGATCAAGTTTCCCATGGGGGAACAGGTCGAGGAAGTCAGAGGAAGCTAACTGGCTGCTCGGAGATGTTATGTTGACGAAATAAAGCTGACACTCATAAGAGTCGAAGGGTGCATGAATAACACGAGATTGAGCTGGCTGATCCTCGAGCCTCTGAAGAGGCGAAGGAAGAACGAAGGTCGAAGAAATAGGAGGAGGTGCAAATTCACCCGTACCAGAAGGATGGTATCACCAAGATTGCAGCTGACTTATCTCCCAAGCTGAAACAGAAGCTAGTGCGTTGCCTGTCTAACCATTATGATATGTTTGCCTGGTCGACTAAGGAAACAAGGGGGGGTGCCCCCAGCTCTGATGACTCACCACTTAAATACACTGCTCGAGTTTTGCCCGGTCAAGTAGAAACCGAGATATTTTGCACCAGAGCAAAATTAGATTATTCGAGAAGAAGTTGCTAAGTTATTGCAGGCCGGATACATCCAAGAAGTTCAATTTCAGACATGGCCCCTAATGTAGTGATGATCCCCAAGCTCGGGGGGTAAATGACGGGTATGTACCGATTTTCACGATTTGAATAAAGTATGCCTTAAAAATTGCTTCCCCTAGCCTCGCATAGATCAAATGGTTGATTCCACACCGGGTTGTGATTTTATATGCATGTTGGATACTTATCAAGGATATCACCAAGTGTCTCTCGCCCGGGAAGACCAAGAAAAGGTTAACTTCGTCATCTCGGATAACACTTATTGTTACAACGTTATGTCGTTCGGGTTTAAGAATGCTGGAGCTACCTACCAAAGAATGATGGACAAAGCGTTTCGACAGATCGGGAGCAACATTGAAGTTTATGTGGATGATATCTTGATCAAGATCGAATAATGTAGAGACTTAATAGCGGATTTAAAAGAAACATTCAACACGTTGGGGCTAACCAAATTAAACTCAACCCGTCCAAGTGCTTGTTCGGTGTCGAGAGTGGGTGCTTCTTAGGGTACATGGTTACCGAGCGGGGAATTGAAGCTAATTTACAGAAGGTGCGTGCAATCATGGACATGTCTCCACCAACTAACTTGAAGGAAGTACAAAAGCTTGTAGGTTGAATTATATCCTTATCTCGGTTTATTGCCCGGTCGGTGGATCGAACTCTTTCTTTCTTCAAGATGTTAAGAAAAGCGACAAAAGTTTGAATGGGACGACTAGTGTAACCAAGCTTTTGTGGAACTAAAGGTGTATCTGGTGGGCCTCATAATTTTATACAAGTCTTTGGCGGGGGAGTCATTGTTTGTGTATCTCTCGGATACCGAGTGGGCACTGGTCTCTGCTTTGCTACAGGAAGAAGGTATGGTTCAATACCCTATTTACTTCTTTAGTTGTGTTCTGAAAGATGCAGAGAGTCGTTACACCATTCTTGAATAGTTGGCATATTGGGTAGTCTTGACTACTCGGCGGTTAAGACCATATTTCTTATCTCATCCTATTGTGGTTCTAACAAATAGCCCGATCGAGTGGGTCTTGATCAATCCGGAGACTTTGGGAAGGTTAATCAAGTAGACCATGGAGCTTAGTGGGTATGACATTCAATATCAGTCTTAGACCGCCATTAAGGCACATTCTCTGGCGGATTTTATGGCCAAGGCTATAATTACACCTGATAAGTAAGAAGTAAGACGCCTGGAAGGTATTTGTGGACGGATCTTCTACGCAGCAAACCAGTGGAATCGGGATATTGCTGGTCTCTTTAGAGAGGATATATTATAGTTATCTATTCATTTGAACTTCAGAGTTACAAATAATGAAGTGAAGTATGAAGCTCTGCTCGTCGGCTTGCAGGTAGTTAAGTAGGTCAGGATTACTCGGGTTATAGTATATTTCGACTCTCAACTCGTAGCTCAGCAAATCGAAGGTGACTTTGAGATTCACAATGAGCGGATGAGAAGGTATGTGCAGACCTTTGAGAAATTAAAATCAAACATAGTGGAGGTTGTGTTGTAGAAAATACCCCAGGCGGATAATACCTGGGCAGATGAATTAGCTAAACTAGCTAGCTCTTTAGCCTACTGGACATTGGACAACCCCATATGCCACGAGACATTGGTGGTTCAGATTGATAGGGAGACCAATTGAGACGAGAAACCCGATTCACGAGCCCCTTGTGTAACCTTCTTGCAGATGGGCGAGCTTCCAGAACCTGGTCAGACTCGTTTATTCAAGCGTCGAGCTGTTCAGTTCACGTTGGTGGGAGTTCAATTATATCGGAGGGTCTTTGCACGACCCCTTCTGAAGTGTATTGGTTCAGAAGATATGGAGTACGTAATGCGAGGGTGCATGAGGGCAAATGTGGCAGCTATATAGGAGGGAGAGCCTAGCTTGAAAAATAATACTGACCTGGTATTCTGGCCCACTTTGCAAGATGATACCAATAAGTTCGTGGTTGGATGCGAATCGTGTCAGAAGCATCAGCATATCTCTTATCGCACAATCGAGCACCTCAAACGTCTATAGTATTGTGCCCCTTTAATCAGTGGGGGATGGACATTATGAATCCTTTCCGATCGGACCTTAACAAAAGAAATTCTTACTAGTTATCGTGGATTACTTCTCTAATTGGGTTGATGGATTACTTCTCTAAATGGGTTGAGACTGAGCCCCTTGCTCAAATAACTGAAGAGGCTGCCATGAAGATCTTATGGAGAGATATAGTCTGTAGGTATGAGATCTCCTACAAGTTGGTATTATACAATGGGCGACAATTTCAAGGTCGGAAGCTCAGAGAATGGTGTGAAGGCTTGGGGATTCGACAAGCCTTCACTTCAATAGCTTATCCTCAAAGTAATGGTCAGGCCAAGGTTATCCGTCGGGAGATTATCCAAGGACTTAAGATCAAACTAGACCATGTTAGCGGAAGCTAGGTAGAAGAGTAGCCTAGCATTCTCTGGGCCTACCGGACTATACCCAAGAAAGGAATAGGTCAGATCCCCTTCCACTTGGTTTATGGAGGTGAGGTAGTCATCCCCGTCAAGATTGGAGAAGAATCAACTGAAATACAATTATATGAAAAGGACAACAATGATCAAGAGCGACATCTTGACTTAGGTTTGGTGACAAAGGTTCGAGATAATGATGTTGCCTGGTTGACTGCTTATTGTTAGTGGATGAAGCAAACCCACAATAAGAGGGAGTTTCGTTGGCATTTCAAGTAGGTGATCTTGTTTGGAGGCGAATAAAGACGGTGGAGGACATTGCTAAGCTTGACCCCCAGTGAAGTGAGGCCTACAAAGTTGTTGGGAGGCTTACTGGTGGAAGCTACTACTTACAAGCCCTGAACGGGAAGAAGCCGGAGCGACCTTGGAGTGGTAATCATTTGCAACCATATCGGACTTAATGAGTATGGTTCTTTTCTCGTCTACTGTTTGTTCTTTCAAATATAGCTTGTACTTCTTAGCAGTATTAATAAAAGGTAAGGTACAAACATTATTCTCAAACCGATCGGGAGCTCGCGGATGAAGGTGCCCTTAATGGGACATTTGTCCGTAACGTGGCTCAACCTCCCAACTCAGGAGCTCATAGTTAAAGGCGCTCTTAACGAGGTGTTAGCCCTTAACGGGGCTTGAAGGTGCCCTTAACAATGCGTTTGCCCTTAACGTGTCTCAATCTCCCAGCTTGGGAGCTCACAGTTTAAGGCGCCCTTAATAAGGCGTTAGCCCTTAACGTGGTTTAAAGACGTCTTTAACGAGACGTTAGTCCTTAACATGACTTGAAGGAGCCCTTAACGAGGTATTTGCCCTTAATGTGACTCAACCTCCTAGCTCAGGAGCTCGCAATTGAAGGCACCCTTAACGAGGCATTAGCCCTTAACGTGGCTTGAAGGCGCCTTAATGACCCATTTTCCCTTAACGTAGCTTTATCTCCCAGCTTGGGAGCTCGCAGTTAAAGGTGTCCTTAATAAGGCTTTAGCCCTTAACGTGGCTTAAAGGTGACTTTAACGAGGCGTTATTATCTATCTTGCTCCAAAATTACTTGTTGAGGTTTGTTCATATGAGTGACACGTGGCTCGTCGAGTGGTAGTTTGGACCATCTCGCAGATTGCAGTGAGTTAGCTAAGGTGGGAATTTAGCTTGCGTCGCAAGTCACTTGTCGGCCTGCTAAGTATGAGGGCAGGGCGAGTGACGATTGAGATGATTGATGCAAGTATGACTCTTGGGTAATGGTGCGCGTCACATGGCGGCTGCTCATCAGCTGTCCAATTGACAAAAGCATTCTTCTCTCTCTCCTACCATTAATGCTCGACACTCATCATTAAGGCGCATTGAAGCGAAACATGCTTAATTACAGGATGGTTGACAACTAAACTCTGATAGCTCTTTTCGGCATGCGCCACATTTAATGTTAGAATCATTTCCAATCTTTGATGTAATCTGCTATCACGACACATTCAATGCCTTTTCAATTCTTTTGACCCGTTAACTTAGCTTGCGCTTGCTGTCCTGACACTTGTCCAATCAGTTAGGTTAACTTCCTTCAATTGGACTTGAGGGGGGTCTTGTGATTGGGAGATCAATCGCAGGCTACCGTGTGGTATAGGAGCTCGCTACATGATATAAGAGTTTCCACACGGACTCATCCAAATTGATGCGAGCATCTCCCGGTCGAGAATCGCTTGGTCGCAGATTGCCTGATCGAGTCTCTACCTTGCTCAATTGAATATAATAGAGTACTGTTGGACTAAAGGAGGTTTGAGTGCCTTTGGTCAGACCGACCCGACCTGGACGACTATTCTCGGTCGGGAAAGGTCATCCCTGCCCAGTCAGGACACTCGGTCGGGACAAACTCCCTTAGAGGCACTGAAAGACATCATGTGGTGACTATTCATTAAAGAGGACATTTAAAACCTTTTGGAGGCGCCAGCAAATGATCAAAAGGGAAAATAATCATGCACTTTAATAATTGATTGCGATAATTATTTATCGTTATTGAAATAATAATATAACGTTTATATTAAATGTCATTATTATGAAAAGAAGAGGAATAATCACAAGGATAGAATAAAAATGCAATCCTCCTCGCAAGAACGCCCGTTACATCACTGGGAGTCACCGTTTCACTTATCAATTTCCAGATCGCTCTTCTATAAGTTATAACCTGTATATATGTTATAATACGTATTACAACAGTATTTTTTTATTTTTTTATTTTTGCTCATTAATATAGAGGAAAATGTATTTTAGAAACCAAACTTAGTTTATTTTTGATATTTTAGATACCAAATTTAAAATAAAAATTTTTATTCCAAAGTTAACATTTTATTTTTATTTTAATCTAAGATTCACTTTCTCAATTGAGTTATAATATTTAAGTAAAAAAATTAAAAATTAAAAACTCGTAGGATTCATCTTCCCAATTAAATTATAATGTTTAAGTTAAAAAAATAAAAAACGAACACTTCTAGGATTTACTTTCTCAGTTGGATTATAATATTCAATCATATTTTTTTTTCAAAAAGGAATTGAATTGAATTTCAAAAATAAAAATATTATTTTTAAAATTTAAAACTAATAAAAAAAACACCTAATTTTGATATTATATATTTTTAAAAAAAATTAATATCAGTGTCCCTAATTTAATATTAAATTTGAGACTTGAAAAAATACGTACCACGTTAATATATTCACAGCAACTCTTTTGCTCCCTTCTAATTGGATTTTTTTTCAAAAAAAAAATTATTTCCACTTAACTTGTAAAAGAGATTTGTGGATAAACACAAATCTACCGTGTATATGAAACAAGGAGCTGGAAAAATGGTGCAGGACGGATTTACCATGGGCAGATTCTGTTTTGGGCAATTCATTGGATTCAAATTCTTCTCTAAAAATCAAGCTTAAAAATCTAAATTTAACTGACGGCGGAAAAAAACTGGAAGGGCAGTACAGCATTCCGAAATCTGTGGTTCGGGTGGGACCGATGATAATCAAGAGTGACCACACTCCACACCTAGTCCAAGTCTATGGGTAACCATCGGACCGTGGTGGTGGCGCCCACGGGGTGGCGTACCTCCGTACCCAGAAACCACCACTTTTTCCACAAAACCAGGAGCGTCCCTTGCATTCTGTTTCATAATAAATAACAAAAATAAATTATCCTCAAAATTCATCCTCGGCCGTCCTGGGGCTCCCATAAATTTGATTTTGAGTTCTTACTGACGTGGATTGACAATGCCAATCTTAAAAAAGCGTTAAACAATTATTTATATTAAATAAAATCTAGCTAAACCCGCTTTCCTCCTCTCCCTGGAAACCACAGGCCGTCTCTTCCAAACCCACGGCTCGCTTATCGCTATCCTTTCCCCCCTCCGGACACCCACCCGCTTAATATACCCCTCTCCCTCTCTCTCTCTCCTCTCCACACTCACCCCACGCCGCTTCTCCTTTTTGATCCGCCATGAGGATGAGCTGCAATGGCTGCCGAGTTCTCCGCAAGGGCTGCAACGACAGCTGCCCCATCCGCCCCTGCCTCCAGTGGATCAAGTCCCCCGAGGCGCAGGCCAACGCCACCGTCTTCCTCGCCAAGTTCTACGGCCGCGCCGGCCTCATGAACCTCGTCACCGCCGCCCCCGACCACCTCCGCCCCGGTCAGTGTCTTATCCGTACCGGTCGATCTGATTGGTTTGCATTTTTTTCGATGGGATCGTACTTAATTGGCTTTGTTTCGGGCAGCTGTGTTCCGGTCTCTGCTTTACGAGGCCTGCGGCCGGATTGTGAACCCGGTTTACGGCTCCGTCGGTCTGCTGTGGTCCGGAAGCTGGAACCTGACCCAGGCCGCCGTGGAGGCGGTGCTCAAGGGTTCGCCTGTCTCGCAGATGCCCTGCGATACGGCGGCCGCCGCCCCCGCGCCGCCCTTCAAGGCCGCCGTTTGCGACATCCGCCACGTCTCCAAGCCTGCCGACGCCGGGCTGCACAAAGTCAACAAGCCGCGCTCCCGCTTCAAGCGCCCCGGCGTCGCCAAGCGGCCAAAGGGCCGGCCGCGCCGCCAGTGGAGTCCGCCATTAGCCTCGGAGATGAAGAAGAAGAGAGGAGGAGGAGCAGGAGCAGGAGCAGGAGGAGACGATGTCGTCGGCGGCGTCGCACGTGAGCCAGGGCGAGCCTGGGACGGAGGTGGAAGCGGATGAGGGAGTGGTGAGCCTGGAGCTCACGCTGGGGATGGAGCCGGTCCCGGTGTCGGGCCACGCCGTGCAGGCGGCGGCAAGGGCACTGTGCGACCTCAGAGGGTGGGACGCCGACGCTCGGGCGGCGGATCTCGTCCTGTCGCCGCCTGGAACTTCTTGAACCCAACCAACTGTAGTTCTCCTTGTTTTCTTTTCTTCTTCACAATTTTGTTCCCTTTTTCCCCCTTTACATATCCTTCCGCTGCTCTGTTCTGTTCTGTTCTATCTTGATGTTTGATCAAATTCCTGATGTCAATGGTAGATTAATGATCGAGTGTATTCGCTCACTTTGTTTCAGTTAGTCTCTTTGTGTGTGTAAAATCTGTATATTCTTGTTAGTTTGTTAACCTTGTTTATCGATAAGAACAATTCTATTTTGAGGCTTAATTCAGCTTGTTTTAGAATAATTGAGTTGGTAATCGAACTCACCCTATGGGAAATTGTACATTGGTATCATTGGAATTTGATTCGGGTTCCAATTAGATTGACCTCCTCAATTCAGGAGGATTTGGAGGTACTAAATCGAGGAAATTAACCATAAATTTCATTTCCCGGTTTTTTACCCCATTCTTCCTCCTATTCGGATCTCCCGGCGCCCTATCCTAATTTGGAAAGACCATCAATTCCACCCTTTCCCAATTTTTACTCTCAATGGATTCACTTGGTTTCCGAACTCGATCACCGGCCTCTCCTAGATTTGGCAATGAATTCTGAATTTGGAATGCTGTTGATATCATCGGAGTGTAGTCTTCTCCTCTAATGTCTTGGAAAGGATTGTTGGTGCTCCCAAGGCATAGCACAAATAGTAGACGGATGATATTTTTAGTGTAATAGATAGGGGTTGATTATTAGAAGATGATGGTTTGCATTTTCAGTTTCATGTTTGTTATCTATGAACCTGCATAAACCTCTCTCTCCATATCCATAGAGCTAGCTCTAGGGGACCGTTAAAATAGCGATTTTTTTTTTGGAAAGGGTTGTTGGTTTGATCACTTAAAACTCAGAGCAAATAGATTTTGCAGGGGAGAAACAATTGAGATAAAAGAAGCATTAAGTCGAATTTTATGAATGAAACATTGAAAAAAAAGGTGAGGAACCAGTAGAGACAATCCAATTGGAACTGGGGGTGATCAGGGCCATGTCCCACGGAAGTTTTGCATATTGTTTTTATTGTTCACCAGTTAGGTGACAATACAGGGAGAGCTCTTCCGCGAGGTGGCAGGTGCATCCAGGCCAGAGTACAACCAAGGTCGTGTGCATGCCGCTGCGCCGTCGATGGAGGAGCAAAGTCTAGCAAAGAACCATCAATGCGTCGTCAGTTCTGCGGGTCTGGCCTATTGGGCGGAGAAAAAAAAGAAAAAATCCCAGCCTTCAAATCTTATGCGTCTCTCAGTCGCCAGACGAGTGCTGGTGCCTTGATCCGCTGTTGTATCTGAGAAAGTCCTCGGAGTCGAACCGTGAGAAGGAAATCTGTTCAAAGAATTGCGCTGAGCATGCCTTAGCAACTCTTGGCGGGGAGTCGACTACTGCCGGGGACTGGTCGGAGATACTGTCAGAAACATGGTCGGGAGACCTGGTGGGAGACGCTCGAGAATCTAGTTCGGGATCTGTCGGAGGCTGCAATTGATAAAGGCAGCTCGGTCACTCAAAATAAGTTGAAAATTATGTATTTCAATTTATTTCTTGTTCACTCTCAGATAAAAAAGAGGATTTCCTCCAAAAGTAAGTTGAGAGTATATGGGAGATTGTAATTTTGAGTTATTGTCTAGGTAGATTAAGGTTTGTTCAACTAATAAATAGATGTTTGGGTTGCAATTGATATTTCGACTTATCTTGTGGTAAGTTAGGATTTGCGTCCTGATTTAATGAATTAGCCTAAGTGTTCATTTTTTTTTTGGGTGCATGGTAATCTAAATATTTAATTCTTATGATTTAATTTAATTCTGAACGTGATTGAACCCATCCATAAAATTTTTTTTATCTATCATTAGAATAAATTGACAGTACAGCGGTCTAACATCATAAATTTTTTAAACTGCCTAAGATTTGAAAGAATCCGTCTATTTTTTATCATTGTATTGTAGCTCGGCAGAAAGTTCACTTTCAGTTCAATCAACTAAAAATTATTGAGAAATATGATAATTTTTATTGGATGTAAGTCAATTAAATAGGTCTTTAACTAATTACAAAATATTCATTGAAGGGATAAACTTGATTTGGGAATTTATTAATTTATTTAGTCTATATATATATATATATATATTGGAATTTATTCATAATTTAAAGGTTGATTTTGTGAGGCTAATTAAGTTAAGTTCTCTGATGTTTAAATTTATTTGATAATTTAATCGAGTCAAATCAAGTTGAACCTAAAGGTAAAGGTAAGAAAAATTTCAAAAATTTTAATATACCACACATACTATATCAATATATACTGTTCATATCTACAATTTTCATATAATTTTATATCGTATCCAACTTTTCAGTATCGGTATAAGATTTACTATTTTTTGATATTTCGATATATAAATTATTGATTTTTCTAATTAAAATCTAAAAATTCATCATAAATCACAGTGACATTAGATTTCAAAATTTAGTATTACTGTGATTTAGGATGAATTTGGTATCAAACAATTTTGATAGGCGATTATACCCATATAATTTTTTTCTTTGATAGTTTTGATATATCAAAAATATGAACAACTTTAATAATACCCATGTAATTTTTTTCTGATAGTTTTGATATATCAAAAATATGAACAATTTTAATATCAACTATATAAAATTTAATCATATCAAAATATGGTAAAATGTATTTTTCAAATATCAAAATTTTTGGTAGGATATATGTTTTTAAACATGGTATAATATATCACTCCTAATCAAACCTAAAATGAATTAAATCACTCAAATGGTTGTTTAAGTTTGATTTAATTTCTTTTTTCATGAGCTCGTGTTATAATTTAAGTTTATTTGATTATTTAATTTTTTTTATAGTTTTAAATTTATTTGATTAATTATTAAGTTTAATTATATAAATTTATTTATTCATTTTAATTTTTTTAAAAAAATTATTTTATGGGTATTGAATAAATATAAAAGGGTTAAATTTAAATTTGTTGATTAATATTTGATTCATTTACCTAATTAATCATGTCAAGTAGGTACATGATGCGTTGAGCCTTTGAAATCAGAGTTGACTTATGGTTAATATATATGGTATTGACATTTTAAAATTTAAGGGTCAAAATTTAATAAAATCAGTATGCTAGTTAATATCCGGGTTAATAGTTTTTATGATTTATCTCTTCGTATTAATTTTAAAAAGAGTTGATGGAGATATTGAGGATAAATGAATCGTCTTTTTACCACTTTGGAGTTCAGGTCATAACGTGGATCAGTCTGAACTCCACATTGTGAGATCCGCTAAAAAATAGACGATGAAGCACACAATCCAGCTCAAATATATCGGGGCGGATCGGGTCAGGTTTACTCTGCCCATTTGATAGCATGTCTAAACTTCAGAAGACGAAAGAGTCGGCTCGGCCCGGCCCATTTAACAGCTCTCACATAACTGATAACTGGACTAAAGAAGACGAAGGAGCGACGGAGGAGGGAGATGGTGGTGGATCTTGGGGAGTTCGGGGAGGAAGTTTTTGATCCGAAGCGATGGATCAACGAGGCGTTGGAGTCGCGCCACCCGCAGGATCCTCTCGATCGCTTCCTCTCCGACCTCGAGGAGAACCTCCGCGCTTCCGCCGACAAGATCGCCGACGCCCTCGACCGCGAAAGCGCCGACGCCCTTCGCCGAGTCCCCCTCGCTTGTCGCGATATCCTCCGCCTCCGTGATGACGCCCTCTCCGTCCGCTCCCTCGTCTCATCCATCCTCCTTGCCCTCAACAAGGTCCTCTCTATCTCCCTCTCCCTTTCCCCAACTCCCAATTTCATCTCCACTCTCCTTCTATCTATTCAATTCATTCTTGTTGGTAAACAAACGCGGAATTTACTTATCTTTTACATTTAGATCTCGAGCTGCCTATGTTATGCGTGTAATTGTACGGTCCCCTTTGAATCTGACGACATCCCAACCGCAGTGATCTAGAAAATCTTCTAGCTCTCTTTCTCCCTTTTTCTTTCCCGGAACATTTACAAGACATAACAGCAGCGTTTCAATTGGGAAATTAAGATTCAATGCCAGCGACATCCATACATCTTGCACTTACTAGTCAACTTATTCAAAGTTTAAATTTGCTGTAAAAGTTTCATCTTCCTTCCCCTGTCATAGATTTGGAGTTTAAAATGGGAAGTCTAATTTGATGGCAGGCGGAGGGTACTTCTGCCGAGTCTATAGCCGCTATTGCTAAAATTGACATTGTCAAACAGCGGATGGAAGCGGCATACGAGACATTGCAGGTAAAGCCTTATGCTCCAATTATTTTTATCTCGTATAAGCAAGTAAATGCACGCTCTAATCGTCTGTATCACACATTCAATTATCTGATTAGATTTGTTGTTCTTTTTAAAAAAAAGTAGGATGCTGCTGGCTTGACCCAATTAAGTGCGAGTGTGGAGGATGTTTTTGCAAGTGGGGATCTTCAGCAGGCTGCAGAAACCTTGGCCAATATGAGGCATTGCTTGTCAGCTGTTGGTGAGGCAAGTTTATTTCTTCCATGGTTTGCTTGGTTAAACGTAGTTTTCTCTTTGATGACATTTAACTTAGAGGAAGGATTGTGATCTCAGGTTGCAGAATTTGCAAATGTGAGAAAACAGCTTGAAGTGTTGGAAGATAGGTTAGAAGAAATGGTTCAACCACGAATATCTGATGCTCTTCAAAATCGCAAGGTCAACCCTTCTCTTGTCGTTTTATATTAACTATGTCTGCTTATTTATTGTTGAATTTCTCTAGCATATACCTCCTACCTAATGTATGTGAGACACTGACTTGTCTTATGCTACACATATTTTAAGGTTGAAGATGTTCAAGATTTGCGACGAATACTTGTTCGTATTGGAAGATTCAAATCTTTGGAATTGCAGTATATTAAAATAGGAATCAGGCCCTTGAGAAAACTTTGGGAAGGCTTTGAATCAAGACAGCAAGTTAGCAAACTTGAATTGGAAAAACACCGTGATCAAACTAACACTATTTCTTTCTCTAGCTGGTTGCCAAGTTTCTACGACGAGGTTCTACTATATCATGAACAAGAGTGGAAGTGGTATGCTCTTTATTCTTCTTGAACATTTTTTTACTTGACAAGATTGTACTTGTTTGAACTTCTGATATTGATGATTATTTTAGTTTCAACTATTATAACATTATTTTGTATCATCAAAAAGGTCAAAAAATGGTATTTGAAAAAAAAAATCAAGGAAATTACAAACTTTGATAGGTGATTGGTCAGTTTATTAGTGTATGAAGCATAATATGTTGGTAGGTTATGGTAGTTCAGACCAAAGATCGAAATTGATACCAGATCCAAGATCTTGAACATTGATTTATTGATAGTAATCACCACTAGTGACATAGGGATCCTAGCTTAAAGCTAGGTTTATGAGAACTTCTTTCATTTGTTGCTTCTAGATCATAGGATTAGCTTGTTTAATTGTGTTACTGTAAGCAAAAATGTTTGCTTAGTTGGAATATACTAAAAATGGACTATTTAGGATTTACTAAACTCTTAATAGGAAACTATTCCGTCATCTAGATGTTGTAGGATAGCTGTAATGCATGCCTCAGATTGACTAGAGGGGAGGGCTAAATAAGTGGTCACCTAAAAATAAAATTCTTTAAAACAATGACACAAACAAACAAGTTGATCATTGTTGAGTAAGGTGGTCGTGTGTGGATTCAGTTGATCATGTCAATATTTGTGCAACGTAAATGTATGATAAAATAATAATACTAAAGATAATGCTAATAAATGATTTTATGTGGTTTAGAGCCCAACTCTTACTCTCTGACCCATGGTTCAGTTGGTGGAGAACGTGTTAGTCTTTCAACAGAGTCCAAGGTTTGGAAGGATTGATTGAGCCTCCTCTAATTGATATTTTCCTTACTCAAAAAGTCAAACTTAAGCTCTATCTTAGTTGATCTTGAAAGAGATATATTTGAGTTTGATTCAACTTATTTTATGTGGGACTGTAGCTCACATGTCAACGTGTTTATCTTATCAAACAAGTTGGATAGAGCTTGTTTATGAAATGATCCTAGTGTGAGCTGGAGCTTTGGTGTTGGTTGTCTAAAATTTAGCTTCTTTTTGATGGCTGAGGCTCAGAACTTGTGCTTTGGTCAACATGTAAATGACATTGGAACTTTATCAAGGCTTGTCCTTTCAAGTTATTGTTGAGGGATTATAACTTATAAGTGATAAATATTCTTTTGATTGATGGTTCATAAACATCATGGAAATTCTTTAAGTTATATGCTTCATCCAAGGGTTTATGGTTCGACAAAAATGTTAATACCTATTTTCTCCTTGATGTTTTATTCATTTGGTGTGTTTTGTACTATACTTGATACTTTGAATAGCCTCTAACAATAGCTTGTTATTTTCTTGATCAGAGAAATTTAGGCCCATTCCACATGAAAACCACATTTCCTGAATTAATCTTGTATATTAAATGTATTGCCTAGACCATTTAAGAAAATTGGGCCATTTTCCTCCAACATTCATAATATTGAACCTGTTTTTATCTTTTAATTCAACTTTTATCAAATTCTGCCCGTTTTGATAGTGTGATTACCTTGAGCTAAAGTTCTATATTACTCTTGCAAATACTAATATGCATAATTATGTGGTCAATCATATCAAAATTGTCTTTCATGCTAATCTTAGAAAGATGTTACATGGAGAAAGGAAAGCTGTAACAGAATACCAAAAATCTCTTGCTTCGTTTGATACATATGCACTGATAGTTGTTCGGGAACTAAATTTTTATGTTGGTATAGTCTAACCAATGTTGAACTTGCAGGTGCATGAATGCCTTACCTGATGATTACATCTCTCTTGTTCCGAAACTGTTAATGGAGACCATGTCTGATCTTGGTGCGAGTTTTGTGTCTCGTGTCAATGTTGCAACTGGAGATGTTGTTCCTGAAACAAGGTCATTAAACAAAGGTTATGAATATAAACAATACTAGTCTCCTTGTTATTGTTTTAAAATATTTCTAATTAAATGCATGCCGCCTCTGATTAGCATTGGCCAGGTTTTGCAACTTGTGAATTTTCTCATGTTGTTCAAATTATTTATTCACCAAGTAGAAGCATGACATTTAAGTATTTACAAAAGATCTAATGCAACACTAGGTATATCTCATATTTAGAGGATAGGATATGAGAATTGGATGTTTTTTATTTGCATGAATGAATAGAGTAATGGGACAAAGCCTTTGACATCTTCTTTAATGTCCTACTTGGTTAAGATAATTTCTAAAAATTGGATTCTTATAGATAGATTTGCCTTTATGAGTAGTGCTTGGTGTGTTGTCTGGTGACTTAAGTTAAACTCACCTTGTCTATTTATCTATGTTCAAAGGAGGTTTACAACTAGCGATATCATTATTTGTTTGGGAAGCTCCACCAACTATCAACCATTTCTTTTATTTTTTTTTTATGGTGATCATCATGATCATGATCAAGCATAATTGTCATCTTTATTGTTTTAAATCTCCATACATCTTGCACGTGGACTTTCCGTGCATGCTAACAACAATACATTTTATTATTAAAAAATGCAGGCATAATAGATATCCTTTCTGGGGACATGCCAAAGGGCACCAAAGTTCTAAACAAGCATCTTGAGTCTCTTATTGAACTACACAACATGACGGGAGTTTTTGCAAGGAATGTTCAGCATTTATTTTCTGAATCTGATGTTCAAGTTCTAGTGAGAACTCTGAAGGCTGTTTATTCTCCTTATGAAACCTTTAAGCTGAAGTGCGTTCTCTAAATCTTGTGTGCTTCACCTTTTTATACCTTTACTTGTGCAGTTGTGCTTGTAGCTAATGCATGCTAAAGTAGTATCTCATCGACAAACTTGATTGTTTTTTTAGGTACGGTAAGATGGAGCGTGCTATTCTTTCTAATGAGATTTCTCAGTTAGACATTCGTGGTGCTGTTGCACGAGGTCTGGGTGCACAAGGTATAGAACTCAGTGAAACTGTCCGAAGGATGGAGGAATCTATTCCACAAGTTATTATGTTTCTTGAAGCTGCTGTTGAACGATGCATTAATTTCACTGGTGGTTCTGAGGTCCATGAGCTTATTTTGGTGCTTGATGACGTAATGTTGCAATATCTTTCAAACCTCCAAGATACACTAAATTCTGTGCGATCCGTTTATGGGGTTGATAATATTTCACAAAGTGATCAAAAGAAGGAAGGAGCAGCACACATTGCCGATATGGTATCTGAGGAAGAGGAATGGTCTATTGTTCAAGGAGCTTTGCAGATTCTTACAGTTGCAGACTGTCTAACTAGTCGTACATCTGTTTTTGAAGCTACATTACGAGCAAATCTGGCTAGAATTGGCACAACTCTATCAATTTCTGTACCTGGGTTAAGTTCAGACCAATCTAATGAAGCTAATGGTGAACAGTATGAAACGGATGTTGCTAAAAGGGCAGGTTTTGATGTTGGTACTCTGCGTCTTGCAGATGCACCTGATAAGGCCAGGAAGCTTTCTTATCTCCTTGAGCAGGTATTTTGGCTCTGTATGTTTTATCCTCTTATTTTCAATAGTTTTCCCATTGGATGACCCTATATATATATATAAACTTTTTTATCATCCTAATAAGTAATTTGTCTTAATCTGAACCAACTAAATGATGCAATTTTTCTTTTAATATTTTGGATTTCTATGACAGTTCAATATAATTGTGTGTTAGGCCTTTTACTGTCAGCATGCACTGCTCATTGTGCTTATATTTCACTGGCAAAGTGCATTTCAGACTTAAAATATGGTAAACTCATATTTAATGCTTGTGCATATGATGCACAAAACATGGTAAAAAAATATCATTCCACCAAAAAAAGTGCATAGGTACTTCCACTTCTACGATGTTTTATACTATGATACTCCTGAGTGATACAGCCTTGCATTTGTTAGCCAAACTCCAAATAGCTGGAACTCATGGGTAATATGTTGTTATACCACTTTAATAAACAACATTAAATTTTTTGTGTTTTTTTTCCGTAGCTATTATTGTAAGTGAACATATTTATGAACAAACTTGATACTCTGCATAATCATCTAGGGTTGTTGCCCATCTCCTTAGCACTTTGGATACAGTTGCATGTAAATATATAAGATTTTTTAGTAGATCAAAATTTAACTATTAGCGTAAGCTCAACATCATTTATAGTTCAGCTCAGTAAAAATCCAAACTTATTATTGTCGAGCTTGCTTACTTTTCTAGCAGACAAACTTAGACATAGTCGAGCTATACTCAGTTTAAAACCCTATTCTTAACTCCACTATGTAGAATTAAGATAGTTTAGGTGATTGCTACTTATAACAACCTTGTTCTATGTTGCAGTCCAAAGATCCACGATTTCATTCCCTTCCCATGACATCCCAAAGGGTTGCAGCATTTTCTGATACAGTTAATGAGCTTGTTTATGATGTTCTTATTTCTAAAGTTCATCAGTGTCTAAGTGATGTGTCTCGGCTGCCAATTTGGTCGTCAGTGGAGGAGCAAAGTTCCCGTCCACTCCCAAGCTTTAGCGCATACCCACAGGCCTACATCACTAGTGTTGGAGAATATCTTCTTACTTTACCGCAGCAGTTGGAACCACTTGCTGAAGGTATCTCTACTAGTGAGTCTAGAACTGAGGAAGCCCAATTTTTTGCCACTGAATGGATGTTTAAGGTAACACTTCTGATCGTTTATCTTATGCTTTCTTTTTGTCATAGGATTCCAAAATTACATGGATTTTTACAAGCTTGGAATGTTTATCTTATTATTTGTTCTTGGAAATTCTTGGCTGTTGTTTTGGAGGAGAAATTCAACTCAAAGCTCACATAATTTGACTTATATGCTGTTTAGGTGGCTGAGGGTGCAACTGCCCTTTTCATGGAGCAACTAAGAGGAATTCAGCACATCACTGATAGAGGTGCTCAGCAGCTATCAGCTGATATCGAGTACTTGAACAACGTCCTCTCCGCACTCTCGATGACCATCCCCCCATTCTTAAACACATTCCACGTCTGCATTTCAACCCCAAGAGACCAGCTTCCTGAACTCATCAAATCAGACAGTGGGAACCAGCTCGATATTCCCACGATTCATCTCGTGTGCAAGATCCGTCGCATATCCTTAGACCAATGATTTTGAGTAATCCACATTGCTATGAAAACAACCTGTTCACTCTTGCATATATTATGCTTGAACCTGTGTTAGGAAGTTTTTTTTTTTGGGCTGCTGCTGTTACTTTTTACCATAAAATCTTAGACAACTTTGAATTTCTCTAGCTTATTAGGGTCAATATGTATTCATCTTGTTTTGCTTCCACTAAGCTACCTTCATGACCCAGAGATCATGGTCGTGTTAGGCTATCGATACATGCTTGTAAGTACAGTTTTCATTCGACTTGAACTCGTCTTCGGTTCAAGCTAGGCGCTCCTACCATCTGCCATGAAAGCATTCTCTGATCGTGTGGGACGTGTTCGGGATCAACTATGATCTTTTGCCACTATGAAAGCATTCTTGAGCTTTTCATTGATTGGCTGGAAACATACTATTTAATTGGCTGGAGAATTGGTTTGCAGTTACCGGCCATCAATGTGACAATGAATAATCAATCGCAATGAGCGGCAGTAATAAATATGATACAGTTGATCGTCATAATGCAACAAACAAACAGACACCCCAACATTTACTGCGAGGCCCATGCGCAGTGAAGTAAGCCTTCATTGATTTGGGCCACATGGCCACCGCTCAGCGAGGAGTCATGGGTTGTGGATCACTCTTCCGGCCAACAGCGCCGCCTCCATCAGCCCCTCGATGAGATGCGCCACCTCCTCCACCGAGCACTGGTTCCCCTCGAACGTCGCCTGCTCCGCGCCGGACGCCCTCAGCTTCTCGATGCACTCCAGCAGCTGCCCGTTGCACTCGTCGTTCAAGTAGTCATCTGCCCACCCTCCCCTCAATTAATCAACCAACCATACGACGAACACGATTACATTTCACTTGGAAACAAAAAAGGATTCGAGCAAGAGCAATTTAACTGTTCTTGGAACCGACGCAATCGTCGTGCACCATGCAGCAGGCGTCCAGGGCGTCGCAGGGCTTCTCGCCAGGGCACCCCGTGTAGAGAATACCGCAGTACTTCCCGTATCGCAGGAAAGGCAACACTGACAATTGTCACATAAAATTGTTCAACAATCACTGCCACTCTAATTTAGCTTCTTTTTTTTTTTTGTTAAAAAAAATTCTCCCCTTACCAGTGCAATGCTCAGACTCACACTTCCGGCTGCATTGTCTCAAGCTCTGCGGAACAAGAAAAAAAAAAGAAAAAAGAAAAGAAGAAGCAGAGCATTGCTTCATTTCTGAAGGAACGAGTACACGCGCAGCAACTTCATGCAAAAAAAACTGGAAAACGAGAGATTGACCTCGTCGATGGCTGCGTTGGCGAACTGCGACCCGACGTTGAGCGCGTTTACGGAGTAGAGAGTGCTGTGCGATAGCAGCAGCAGCAGAAGAAGAAAAAGCCTCGAAAAAGACATGGAAAGCTTCATCCTTTCCCTCACCAAATTAATCTGCTTCAAGATATTTTGATGATCAGAAGGAAGGCGAGACGCGATTAGCTTTATAGCAGAGCAGGAGAAGAGGGAAAAAGAAGGAAGAACAGAAGCTGCTCCGCTGTCCTGTTGGCAATCCTCCCCGTGACTAGTAGATTCGCTGCTGTAGCTCTCCAGTCGCCATCCACGTTTTAAAACCGAGTCAAAATTTCAGGGCGTTGAGTCCGATCACTTCAACTGAACGATTAAACAAATTAACATCTAGATCAATCTGATTCTCGGTTACACGTATGCAATCATTTCTATCCTTCTGAAATTTCCCGTAGATGGTAAGTCAGATACCCATGTATGGACAACATCTACATCAGTTGCCATAAAATGTCTTCCAAGTCCTTGTCAAGCATCAGAAGATGACAAAATGTCAAAGTTCCAGTGAGTGGTTGCTTGTGGGGACGAAGGTTATATACCAAACTGGCCTAGAAAATATCTTAGGACTGGGCATCGTTTCATGCACCCAACGATCCTGATTTCTTTACTATCAAAGAATGGTTTATGAGCTGCAGTTGTTTCGCGATCAGAGTTCATAATAAGACATCGTAACAAAAGCATGAGCTTAATGTGATACTTGGACCAGTTAAAATAATGCCACCAATAATAATTGGGTTCTAGAATTGGCGGCATTAATAGAATTGGTGGCATTAATTCTATCTGCTCCAACAGAATTTGTGGCATTAAGCAAGAGCTTAATGTGGTACTTAGACCGGTTAAAATAATGGCACCAATGATAGGTTCTAGAATGTAATCTTGCTCTTGACCTCCTCTATGCTATGTTAGGGTAAATATTTTTCATGAT
The DNA here is from genome assembly GCA_024364735.1 of Boesenbergia rotunda. Lineage (NCBI taxonomy): Eukaryota > Viridiplantae > Streptophyta > Magnoliopsida > Zingiberales > Zingiberaceae > Boesenbergia > Boesenbergia rotunda. The sequence goes on from JAGFNQ010000243.1 coordinate 298,658, forward strand.
TTATTCGCTTCCACGAGTGTGTGGGACCATCTTGAAGGAGCCGTTAACACGACGACTTCATCTTTTGACGCAATAGAATGTATGCGACAGATTTGGAATATAAGACAATGATCGAATCATAGTACAGTCATGAAAAATGCTCTCCTATATAGGAGCCTGCTTGATATTTGATTTATTTATATTTAATTATATATGGAGCCGATAATATTGAATTATTTAGGAGGACTGGTATCATCTATTTACAACCTAGAATGTAATCTTGCTTCTTTAACCATTACAATAAGATTGGTCAGTTTCTGAGTTCAAGACAGCGATTTTCTTTTTCATTTTTAAATATGCTTTATTTTGAGTTTGTCATGTTGATGTAGATAATTTCTTTTTTTTTTCTAAAAAAAATTACTTTACTTCGTACGTCTTATTTTTTTCTTTATTTACCTTGTTCTTCTATTCTCCTTCTCTTCTTCCTCGGATGACTTATCCAAAAAATTCATCACTGTTAGGTTACGTCCCCTTATCTCTATCTAGGATCACTCCGCTAATTAATTGAACTTTGGAGGACACACATGCTCTCTCATCACCTCCTTCAAGCTTGATAGGATCTACATTAGTTATAAAATAGTCTACTTTTCCTTTTTTCTTGGCTCGACATCCTTTCTAAGAAAGGCAAAGCTTTAATCCTCCTCCAATCTATGATAGCTTTTTCAAGAGTTTTCTTATATTATTTTGTAACCAATTAATTTTCTCCCGATTCTTTGATTCTTTGCCTCCATGACAATTGTTGGATGGATGATAACTCTTTGAAAAATTCTCCCAATTTCACCTTGCCTTTATCAAAATAATCTACCATAACTACTATGCCTCAAACTCCATGTCTAGCTAGTAACCCCGATTGACATCCCACTTCTAGTGGAGCTTGAATTCCTAAACCAAAGAGCCATTCCGCCAGGGCACCACAATTTGAGTTGATGTTCTTTTGAAGATGAGTTGGTTGAGGTTCTCTGAGGATATAAAAGAAGTCTAGGTGGTTCAGTAGCTTTGAAGCATATAACTTTGAAGATGAAAACGTTAAAGATTTTCTATTGATTTTTTATGAATATTTTTATAGATTGAGGATGTTCAATAGTACTTATTATTATTAACTTCTATTAGATGGAGTTCACCTCAATCATCAAGAACCTTAAGAATATGTTTAGGTCCTCACATAGCAAACTACTTAGAGAGGAGACAAAAAAAAGTGTACCATTTAATAGCTAATCCATTCTCATCCTAGGTTAAGTCCATCTCGTTGAAATAGAAATGAATTTAAACAAAATAAACTTTAGATTATGTAACAAGAATACCAATTGTAATTCCAAAGACTCAAAGTATATATATATATATATTTTTAATTCTGAAAAGTTCATAAACGAATACTAAATTGCAGGAAATCAAATTCTAGAAAGATAGTAAACACTTACATTGATCTTAGAGAAGAAATCAAAGAAGAGAATTTATTATTTTTGAGAAAATCACACGAGGAACCTTCTTATTGTATGTATAAATCAAATCCCAAATGATAATGTACTTATCAAAGTCGAGGCTCTTTGGTGATGCCCCCAAGCATCAATCTCACACTTTGGACGAACTTCCTTTTAAATGAAAGGGGAGTAGTGTGATACATGGGCAACGTGAGTCTTTTGCTCATGATGCCCCCCACTATTAACATCTAAGCTCGTTGAAATTAAGTCACAAAAATCATATAAGAATTAAGTCATAAAATGCATATCAAAACATCCAATCTATACTTAAGAAAAATGATTCATATGATAACAAACACATTAAATAATTAATGCTAAGAAAGTTATTATATTTAACTTAGCTACTTATAGAATAAATCAGCTGAGATATCAATATCTTATATTTATCCTAGATTAAATCATTTACATCAATACAGATATTCTGTCGGTGAGTGATCCATGATCTTTCCCACCTCTTTTCAACATCCTCAACAGCCCCCTTCAGGTACTACAACTTTTCTTACGGACCAATTCGAGGGGGGTTTGCGACTCTTTGAACCCAGTATATTTGGATATTCTATCTTTTCTTCGAATTCCTTTGAATGACTTAGCTCCTAGCGCATTCAGAATTCTAGCATGGTTTTCGAATATCATAATTTTCCTCTTGCCCCTTAGTTGTTCTATTATTTTTACTATATCAAATCCTGACATTTTCTATCTCATAGCTCGTCAAGATTCCAATTTCTTGACTGACTTTCCTTCTTCATTAAACTCTGCACACTTATGCCCTTTTTCCTCTGCCTTGCAGAAATTACGAGACAAAGATTACATGTCCAATCTTCTAGATGATCATTTCTTTTATGCTATGAGATTATGGTGTAATGAAAGGGTAATTAGTTATCATCCCAGACATTCACTATTTGATCTTCAGCTATGACATATTTTGTATGAATTTTTTTTTTCTAAATGCGGCACGAATCTTGGGATGCTGAGCTTCTAGATCGTTCACCGTGAGCACTTTCTGATTTATCTTGGCGGTCGATGAGTAATTTCTATGAAATCGAATTGATAGTCTGAAATTGAAGAGGGGTGGAAGTGGGCAACTTCCCCCACACCCCCCACTTCCAACATCTCCCACTCGTCCAAGTCAAGTCACATAAACCAAATAAGAATCAGGTCACAAGACCATATCAATACTAAGTTACAAAAACTAGATAGTCAGAAAGACCATATAATCACATAGATTAATAGAACATCTAATTCATACCTTAGGGAAAATGATTCGTGCGACAACAAGCATACTGAGCAATCATTGCTATGAAAGTTATGACACTTAACTTAGCTACTCTCTGAGCGATCAATGCTAAGAAAGTTATTACAGTTTACTTAGTCGCTCTATCACATGAATTAGAGACATCAATCACTTGCTTTTACCCCAGACTAAATCATTTACATCAATATGAACATCTCTAATCCCTCATGATAACAATTAAATCAAGAGCTTGTTCAATATTTCCATTCAATACAATTATTCACAATCACATTTTAAGTATTCAACAAAAAATGTAATTGGTCGACTAGTGAATAAGTGTCAATGATATAAATATCTCTTAATCTTCCTATTTAGCTTGAATCTATTCATTCTAATCAGTTGTTTTCCTAGTTATGCTCCATAGACCGAATCATACATAGCCAATAGGACACATGCTAAGGTAACAAACACTGATTAAAATTTCAAGCAGACAGTTACATAGTCACATAGGGTAAAACTGAGATTAATTTATAATCTTAAAGGTCTCACATAGTAGAGAAGTAGAGATCCATTCTCCTACTACTCTCATTGTTGCTTTAGCACATGTGGTATGAGTCACATGCTACGATGTTTTTCTCTTTAACAAATAAAGAGTGCATATTTTTCTCAAAATTAACATCGTACAGATTTTGATCTAGACATACCGATTGTCTAATCCTGAATTCAACTTATGAATTCCTATCTGGCTTTATATGCAGATTAAGTAAATGGTGGGTTCATTTACTCTGATCATTACATAAATGATCTTATCTTGATACAAAAAATAAAGGTGACCTCAACTTATGAGTATGTCTCTATACACAGCTACATAATTGTTGGGGCAATCGACCCAAGTATGATCGGGAAGATCATAGTTTTGATGTGTGTGTGTCAATATGTTAAGGTTAGGGTGTTATATTGTTTTAATATGTGTGAATGAGTCTTGCAGGACTTGGTGAGTCACACATGGAGGACTCATCCGAGGGACGAGAGCCGAGGGAAGATAACTCTAAGGGCAAGCCAGGAAGTGAACTTCAAAGGGCACACGTGAAGAGTGGCATGGAGGCAAGCCAAGGGCTTGCGTGCGCATCCGAGGGACGATAGCTGCTGGAAGAAGACTTCAAGGGGCAAGCCAAGGGAGTATACTTGAAGGCACACGTGAAGGAGGGTCGTCGGAGTGAGGAAGAGTGCTTGTATAAGCTGGGCAGTCGACTGGGGAAAATCAGTCGACTGCCAGTACTTCCCGAGACATCAGTCGACTGCCCCATCGGCAGTCGATTGGTAACCCCGAAAACTAGCCGTTGGGCTAGCCGTTGGCTAGCTATTAAGGCGAGGCCAGTCGATTGCCCCAGGGGCAATCGACTGGTATCGGGCTGGATAGCTTTTGGAGTTGTCCTTTATCCTATTTAAAGGGTGACTTTTTGGCACGTCAAAGGTACGATTCTTGAGGGTACCAAGGTATTGTTCGTGCTAAAAGTTCTCAGCTCTTCCTCTCACTTTCAATTCCATCTTATAAAGAGGAAAAGGACAACCTTGTAAAGGTTTTCTCTACTTTAAAGGAGACTTTTCATAGTGGAGGTGGTGTGCACGCGTGGATCCTTGGATTAGTCACCTCTCTGAGGTGGATACCAAGTAAACAAAGATGTTAGCATTGTTCTTATTATTTTCTTTGTTTTGCTTGTGTTTTGCTAACCATTCTTGTAGAGAAAATCGAAAATTGCTATTCACCCCCCTCTAGCAAGCGCCACGATCTAACAATAAGCTGCCCCATAAGTAATGGTCTTACCTCTATTTATACTCAACAAACATAGATGATTGTTCATGTGAGTGGACCAATCTCAACCTACCAACATGTTTATCGAGACTTTTTTTAAAATGTAAGACCAATATATATATATACACTAAATAAATCATGACATTTTCATATATTTGATTGTTTTACAATGTGTTATATTTTACGAAGTCCCAAAGACTTCACATATCCAAGAAATGACTCTTTAGTCAAAGGCTTAGTAAAAGGATCTGCAAGCATAGCACGGGTAAGAATATACTCAAGGACTATCTTTCTTTTGTCCACAATATCCCTTACATAATTATACTTAATTTCTATATGCTTGCCTTTACTGTGATATTTGAGATCCTTGGAATGAGACTCCCACTATCCTCAGCAATCTTTAAATGCTTCAGGAACCTTTTTAACCAGACAGCTTCTTGTACAGTCGCTGCACAAGCCACATATTCAGCTTCCATTATCGACAATGCTACACAAGCCTATTTCTTGTTGTTCCATGAGATGACGCCACCATTCAGCAAGAAAGTATAACCCGATGTAGATTTTCTGTCATCAAGGTCTCCTGCCCAATATGCATTTATGTAACCCTTCAGGCTCAACTTTGATCCTTGGAAGCAGAGACAATAATCTGCCGTCCCTTTGAGATATCTGAATATTCTCTTCATCGCTTTCCAGTGTTTCGATCCTGGGTTTCACTGGAAACGGCTAACCAAGCCAACAACATAGCTGATATCAAGACGTGTACACAGTATAGTGTACATCAAACTACCAATAGCACTGGCATATGATTTTTTCTTCATGTCAGTTATTTCATTAGGAGTCTTGGGATACATACTTTTGCTCAGAACAGTACCTCTCGCTATAGGAGTTTGTTCAATGTTGCAATTTGACATATTGAAGTGTTGTAACATCTTAGTAATATAAGTTTCTTCAGACAAACCCAAAAGTCTTTTTGATCTATCTCCAACGATCTTTACCCCTAAGATGTACTCAGCTTCTCCCATATCTATTATGTCAAATTGTGATGAAAGTCATTATTTGATTTCTATCACAAACTGTATGTCATTTCCTTGCCTCGTCCACCATCACAGGACGCCCCAGGGCCGTCTCATCCGCCGGCTGATTAAGTTTTTTTGAGGTATGTTCAATTGCATATTAAACTTTATAAAATATATTTATTCTGTTTATATAGTCTACTAATATGTTGATTTGATTTTTATTTCAAGGATCCTCTGTGATTCAGGTATGATTTTACTTATTAAAAAAATATTTGAATTTGACACATGTTATTCTGTTTATATAGTCTACTAGTATGATGATTTGATTTTTATTTCAGGGAGCACAGAGTTGGATATGTTTGTAGTTATTTTTGTTCAGATATGATTGTAGTAGATTTTTATTGTATTGGATATGCTTGATTTACATGATTTTTATTTCTAAGAATGTTATCCAAGTTTGCTGATGAGTTTCATCTTTGAGTTGCGCATAATTATCATTCTTGAATATATATTTTTGCACTGTCAGTATAATTATGATTCTAATAATGACATTCAAGTTTCAGTATCCTTTATCCTATTTTATCATTCTTCTATAGGGAAAACTTGAGTGGATCTTTTTTCAACATATTATTTTCATTTTGAACAAAGTATTTGAATGCTTTTCTTATTTAATTTCCATGATTGACTGGAAGTTAAAAACAAATCCTGAAGTCCTAGGCACTGAGTTTCATCACAAGAGAGAGCAAGTTGGGAATTACTTGAATTGAATGTTATAGTTAACTCGGTATCAAAAAGACAGATCTTGAGATTAAGCAAACAAGAGGATAAAAAGGAAATATGATTTGGACATCAGTCAGTCATATCTTGTGCCAAATTGAAATAATTCAAGCTAATAATTTTGTATCAAATTCAAGAAACAAACACATCTTGCAAACATTCAAGATTTCCCAATTTGACCACACCAAAAATGGCAAATTAGATCAATTTGCAACTTTGCCAACCTTGGCTGCAACTAGAATGAGTCAAGAATGAACATAACAGATTTTCAAAAGGATTAAAGGAAGAACTCATAAGCTAAAGTGTCCTACGACATCCATATATGCTACAGCCTACAGTTGCACAACAAACCTTGGCTTTGTAATAAACCATTCAAGAAGCCCTTGATATTTACTAATAATATTCAATTAACATAGGTAATCCAGGTAAAAAAACCTTTCATATCATAGATCTAAAGATAAAGATGATGATAATAATAATAATAATAATAACTGTGTCAGAAGATGCAACCATGATTTATGTAGTTCCAGAAGATGCAGTCTCAAGTAAGTTGCTAAATGGTAGATTTATTAGGTAACTTTATAGTATAATATAACGTCTCTTGTTATGTCCAACTCTAGCTATTAGTAAACTTTCAAATAATTGACAAGGTCATTACTCAATTTAATTCCTTTCCTTGCAGTCGAACAGTGGGGGATTCTAAGTCAGCTGTCACTTTCTATGAAGAGAGTGTTGAGTTTCTCTCAAAACTGCCTCCCACTGATATCGAGGTTCATTTACTTTTCTTCAAGTTTGATTGACTCAACTGAACTCATGTAGGATTCATTATATCAGCTGGTATATATTGCAAAGTCTTCATATTTGTTAGTATTTAGAATTGGATCATGGCAAAATTTCTAGGAATATCATCATCATAATGTCAAATTGGGGAGGAAGATCACGTTGGATCGGAGTCAATCGATAGAGGGGGGGGTGAATATCGATCTTACAATTTTTCGGATAAGTAGAGCGATTACGCAGCGGAAAACAAGAAAACAATCGCTAACGCAAGTTTTTTTTAGTTGGTTCGGAGTCGCGGTCGGCTCCTACTCCAAGGCTCATGGTCCTTGACCGTTTACGTTGGACAATTCCATATTCGTAAAGATCTTTTACAGGTTTGAGTACAGATATAGAATTAAAATTGAAAGTACAACACTTTTCGTAATTTAAATGTTACCGACGCCCGAGGTGGATGAAAGTTCAGAGCAACGGGTCATCGACGGCGCTTGAATCGCGAGGTCGGAGTTTGTCGGAGCGTAGCGCTTGAACGAAAGTGTTGAGAGCGATGTGAGCGAAATGTTCTGAAGCCTTGGGGGTGAACCCCCTTTTATAGTCGACTCCTGGGCACCTGTATTGAAGGGGGCGCCTGACACGTGGCCTCTCCTGCGCTAACTCTAATCCACAGGCTTGGTCAACGCTTATGCCCTTCAATGAGGCGCCTGAGCTATCTGGGGCGCCTGTATGGACACTATTAGAATTTGGTGACCCGAATTCTGTTTAATCCATTAATATTTATTAGATATTTTCTTATTAATATATTAATTAACAGATTCTTTATAAATCTGTTAATTAACAGTTTTGTTATTAATTTTTTATTTGACTAAGTATTCTAAGATCCCTATAAATTGTGTATCTCATAGACAAGTTGTATCAATCAATCAAGAAAGTTATTTGGTTATCTCTTCTTTCTTTTCTCTACTTCTCTTTTTTCTCCACTTCTCTTTACTTTATTATGATATAAGAGTTGCCGACTTTGTATTTCGTCGTTCTTAGTGATTTTTCCTCCTCTGCCCGTGGTTTTTTCCTGTCAAGGGTTTTCCACGTAAATTTAGTGTGCTCTCTATTGTTCTTGTTGCCGTTTTTCGTTCTAATCTCGTAGCAAGTGGTATTAGAGCAAGGTTGGTTTTGAGGATTTCAAACGGGATTAATGGCAACGGTAAGCATGAAGTATGATATTCCGCTTTTGGATCGCAACACCAGATTTACGCTGTGGCAGGTTAAGATGCGAGCGGTGCTAGCGCATATGGACTTGGACGACGCACTGTTCGGGATAGACAACATGCCCTCGACATGGACAAAGGAGGAAAAGGAACGTAAGGATCGAAAAGCTCTATCTCAGATCTACCTTCACCTATCGAATGAGATTTTACAGGATGTTTTGAAGGAGAAATCCGCTGTTGCACTATGGCTAAAACTGGAGCAGTTGTGCATGAGAAAAAGTCTTACGAGCAAACTGGGTCTGAAACAACGTTTGTATTCTCATCGCATGGCAGAAGGTACGTCGTTAAGAGATCACTTGACCGTGTTCAAGGAAATTGTCTCTGACTTAGAGGCTTTGGAGGTCAAATATGACGATGAAGATTTAACATTAATCTTACTGTGTTCTTTACCCTCGTCATATACGGCTTTTAGAGATACTATTTTATATAGTCGTGATACTCTTACTTTGAATGAAGTTTACGATTCATTATTCTCAAAAGAGAAAATGAAACATCTTGTCGAAGGATCTGAGGCTCAGGGTGAGGGTCTTATTATTCGAGGAAGGACTCTGGAGAAAGACTCTGATGGTAATATCAGGGGCAGAAATAGTGATAAGATATGTAATTATTGCAAGAAGAAGGGTCACATCAAATCTGAATATTATAAGCTGCAGAATAAGAATAAAAGGGCAGGTGAAAATTCGAGGGAAAAATAATCAGAGAAGTCTGGTGAGGCTGATGTTGTCGAAAATTACAATGATGGTGAACTTCTCGTTGCCTCTGATGCTGATTTGAAGCAGAGTGAGGAATAGATTCTTGATTCTGGTTGTACGTTTCATATGTGTCCCAATCGGGACTGGTTTTCAACATATGAAATGGTTTCGAGTGGTGCCGTTTTGATGGGCAATAATATATCTTGCAGAATTGCTGGTATTGGTACGATCAGAATTAAGATGTTTGATGGTGCCATTCGGACACTTGGTAATGTGAGGCACGTTTCTGATTTGAAGAGAAATATGATCTCTTTGAGTATTCTTGATTCTAAAGGGTACAAGTACACTGGTAAAGGTGGAGCTGTGAAGGTCAGTAAAGGGTCTCTTGTTGTGATGAAGGGACTAAGGAAAACTGCCAATTTATATGTTATGCAGAGATCCACAGTAATAGGTGATGTTGTCGTCACAAGGTGATATTGATAAAGTAGATCACTTACGGGAAGCTTATAAGAAAGTTATTTGGTTAAAAGGACTCTTCAGTGAGCTTAGCGAAGAATTACAGATTACTACAGTCTTTTGTGATAGTCAGAGTGTCATTTTCTTCACGAAGGATCAGATGCTTCATGAGAGGACAAAGCACATTGATGTGAGACACTTCCTATAGTTAAGTTTAAGCATTACTTGGACTTGGTTGATGCTAGATGCTGAGATTTGCCTGTGGGGCTTTTGTGGAAAAGATGGAGAATGTTCTTTTTGAAGATTTGTGGAATTCACGTCAAGGTGGAGATCGTTAGAATTTGGTGACCCGAATTCTGTTTAATCTGTTAATATTTATTAGATATTTTCTTATTAATATATTAATTAACAGATTCTTTATAAATCTGTTAATTAACAGTTTTGTTATTAATTTTTTATTTGACTAAGTATTCTAAGGTCCCTATAAATTGTGTATCTCATAGACAAGTTGTATCAATCAATCAAGAAAGTTATTTGGTTATCTCTTCTTTCTTTTCTTTACTTCTCTTTTTTCTCCACTTCTCTTTACTATATTATGATATAAGAGTTGCCGACTTTGTATTCCGTCGTTCTTAGTGATTTTTCCTCCTCTGCCCGTGGTTTGTTCCTGTTAAGGGTTTTCCACGTAAATCTGGCGTGTTCTCTATTGTTCTTGTTGCCGTTTTTTGTTCTAATCTCGTAACAGACACAGGTGCCTAGCTTGATGTGGTCCGGAGGTTTCATGGCAGTTTGCTTCGATGGCTTTGAAATAGCCTTGCACTGGGGCGCCTGTATC
>JAGFNQ010000243.1:322675-344940 GCA_024364735.1 Boesenbergia rotunda
GTGGACTGACACACATAGACCATGTCCTGAACCAAGTGGGTATAAGATGGTGAAGGGAATGAGGCACAATTCATTATAGCTGCTGAAGGGTTTCAGAATCATTTCTGAGGTCAACCGTTGATCTTTCGATTAATTGGGGATCATGATGTACTACTAGGTGCCACTCATGATCGTTCTATGATTGGTGAATTATAGACGGCCAACATAAATCGAAAGCCTATTTAGTGACACGCACTACGAGTAATCTGAGGGATTTAAAACGAGTTGAAAATTGGATTTTCCGATCAAGAGAGATAAGTCGAATCTGAATTTTTCAGAGACGCATCGGAAGCATAAAATGGCTAAGTCTTTTGAAGATTTATTGGACGAATTAAATGAGTTTAATTCATATGGTCTTGGCTTGGGTTTAGCCGGCCAAAGAGGGTCCCCACACTCTTTGTTTTGCTAGCCACATCAAAAGGGAGAACCAAATTGTTTGGTTCAAGTTATAAAATAAACCAAGCGTGGTTTGTTTTATAAAATTATAGATAATATATAAATTTTATAAACCACGGTTTTGGTTTATTATTTTCATGAAAATTAAAATAAACTTGAATAGTTTATTTTATTTTATAAAATCAATTATGAATTGATTTTCCATGATATGAAAAATTTATATAATAAATTTCTTATGAAATTTTATTCTATAAAGAAAAGGGAGACATGGTTGTTTTTATTATAAATTAAATTATGATAAAAACTTGGCATGATGGAATAATTCATAGAAAAATTTATATGATAAATTTCTTATGAAAATTTATTCCATAAAAAGGAGACTTGGCGGTTGAGAGGCTACTATATAAAGGAACCAAGGCAAGGCTTGGAAATCAATCCAAGAGATCTAGGAATAAGCTCTCTCTCTCTCTCTCTCCTTCTCTCCCTCCCTTCTCTAGTGCCGCCGACCCTAGAGGCCCTTATTGCCGTGAGCCACAACCACCACCGACCTTCTTCTCCGGCGTCCAAGCTCCGGCGATCAGCCACCTTTGGCCACCAAGAAGCCGCCGCAAGAAGAAGAAGAAGCGGGCGCAACTCCTTCCTTCTTCCCGGAATCTTGATTCCGTTCTTCATTTGGTGGTTAGTCTTTCCATCTCTCTCTTGGTATTCTTGTCATGCCTTTGGAGAATCTAGTAGTTCTTGTCGGCACGAAACTCGTGGCTTTGCGAAGTCATCCCGAAGAAAACTCGGCATGGACGCGAATAGAGGCGGAGCTTCCAAGGGACGCTACGGTTGGATCTCGTCCCTTTCTTCGAGTTACGCGAGGTAACATGTAAATTAGTTTACGATTCTGCAAAATTTTAAATATATGATCATGTCTACACAACATAAGGTTGCATTCTAGATGTGTGGTTAAATAATTTGAGAAATTATTTATGCTAAATCTTCCGCTGCACGTAATTAAATTTAAAAATTACGAACCCGCATCCATGTCAACATGCACCCGGTCCCAACACCAACTTCTCTGATCGGTCACCAGACCGATCCGGGCAAGGCCAAACCCACTCTAAGTCATGAGAACGACCTCCCTAGCCTTCTCTGACTCATCTCCATGCCCAGCTTCACTCACCGGGACTTTGTTCAACCTAGCTTCCCAAGCTAGGACCTGGCTTCACTCACCAGGGTTTCAGTCACCCGGCTTCACTCACCGAGATTTAATTCAACCTAGCTTCACTCATTAGGATTTCAATCACCCAACTTCACTCACCAGGACCCGGCTTCACTCACCGGGATTTCAACCTAGCTTCACTCACTAGGATTTCAATCACCTGGCTTCACTCACCAGGACCCGGCTTCACTCACCGGGATTTCAACCTAGCTTCACTCATTAGGATTTCAATCACCTGGCTTCACTCACCAGGACCCGGCTTCACTCACCGGGATTTCATCCTAGCTTCACTCACCAGGACCCGGCTTCACTCACCGAGATTTTAACCAACCTAGCTTCCCAAGCTAGGACCTGGCTTCACTCACCAGGGTTTTATGCCCAGCCCTCGACCAGGACTTAACCCAAAATAACAATCGGGTCAGACTGCATCACAGTCACCACCTCCACAAAAGCAAGATCCAAAGATCACATCATTTGCTTTGGTTCAACAAAAAGGTGATGGATTGATGTGGCGTGCTAGAGACGAGGTGAATAGCACTTTTTCGTTTTCTCTACAGAGTTGTTAGCGCATTGGAAATACAAATAAAAATAAACAAACAATAATAGATAATGCTAACAAACCAGGTTTACTTGGTATCCACCCCAGACGGGTGACTAATCCATGAATCCGTCAGTGTATCAATCCCCGGATAACCTCCGGCTAGCCCTCGTCGCACCTTGTGGGTGGAGAAACCTCACCACAAATACTTTGACAAGATCTGGACACAAGAGACTACTAACTCACTTTACCCAAGCGAGTTTCGTCAAGAATCTCAGCCACCACGAAGTCCTCTTTAAATAGGACTCGGGCTGAAACCCTCGCTACTAGTCGACTGCCCCAGGATAGTCGACTGGTGCCACTGAAATTTGACGGTTGCACCTCAACGTTCGAATTCTCAGCCAACTCACCAGCCACCTACCAGTCGACTACCCCCAGGGCAGTCGACTGGTCCCAGGGCTGAGACTTTTCTGTGAGTTCTATCAGTCGACTGCCCTCAGGCCAGTTGATTGGTCTACTCACCCACCTAAGGTTACCCTTCCTGAATGCATTCCACTCCACACTCAAACCCTAGGATTTCCCGAGTACAATCACACATCACTCGTACCCTCACGACTCGACTGACTCCTCATCCGTAGCCTCAACTATCGCCTTCGCACCCTCTTCATCTTTGACTCCCGTCCCTCGGATGCACGCAAGCCTCCAGCTTGCCTCCATGTCATCCTTCACGCATGCCTCGAAGTCCGCGCCCCTCAGCTCATCGTCCCTGCTCCATCAAGGTCCCTCCGGTGCACACAAGCCTCCAGCTTGTCTCCATGCCACCCTTCACCGCACCGAGGCCGTCCAGTCAAGTCCATATGTGTAACCTGTACATCATGCACACTCAACATACACATATAAGAACACAAGGGTAAACCTAACTTAAACCCTTTGCCCAAACATCAAAACACTTGGTCACTCCGGACCACAGATTGCCTCAATAATCTCCCCCATTTTGATGTTTGACAATACGTTTAAGTTAGGGAAGCAAGATAGTAGTCAAGTAGCAAAATAATGCATATGCAATGTAAAAATGGATCCTATCCCAAGGTATCTCACAACTAACTCTCCAAGTTAGGACTTTTTCGAAACGGGCTTTTTAAAACCTATCCCAAGGCTCCCCACACCTAACTCTCCAAGTTAGGACTTTTCAACACCTAACCCTCCAAGTTAGGATTTTTCACACACCTAACCCTCCAAGTTAGGATTTTTCATCAAAATCGGGATTTTTAAAGCTTCTCCCAAGCTCCCCCTATATTGGACTTACAAAGGCTTATTAAGAACCTCTCCAAGGTTCCTCTTACGCCAAGAACGGAGCAACCATGCTCCCCCTTTTTCTTAGTCCCCCCTAAACCTAGGGTTTCATCCAAAGGTAAATTTGGTTTCCCAACATAACTTTCTTGGTGCAGACATCACCCAAGTCGAACCTGTGTTTTGATAATGACAAAAGGGTTCAAAAGTTAAGATATTATGTTGATCTAACATGTTCACTAAGTATACAAGAAAAGAAGTCCTAGGTACACTGGGCACGAAGTCCTGGTCGAGGACTGGGCACGAAGTCCTGTTCGAGGACTGGGCACGAAGCCCTGGCAAGGAGCTGGGCACCGAAGACCTGCTCGGAAGGTGGGCACGAAGTCCTGGTCGAAGACTGGGCATGAAGCCCTGCCAAGGAGCTGGGCACCGAAGACCTACTCGAAAGGTGGGCACGAAGACCTGCTCGGAAGGTGGGCACAAAGACCTGGTCAGGTGCATCGGGCAAAAGTCCAACCGGAGGAGCTGGTTGGCAAAAGGTAGACTCTCCTGAGAGGAGTAGGTGAGGACGCGTTCCCCGTCGAGGGAACAGTAGGCATCGGTTCGACCTAGGGCTCCATTTAGGAGACCCAAAGTCAGAACCAAGACAGCTAAGGCTGTATAAACCTAATACTTGATTGCTTTGTGTTGTTTTGGACTAACCCTGGATGCAGGACCGAAGGAACGTGTTTCTGCAGCTCAGAATGCCTCAAAGAAGAGAGGCAGCAGCTGAGCAGGGCGCCCCGGAGGTCCCGGGCGCCCCCAAGGTCAAGGCAAAACAAGTTAAGCAAGAAAACTCTTCGGCAGCTTACTGGGAGGGCGCCCCCGTGCTCCCGGGCGCCCCGGATGCTCCGGGCGCCTTGGGTCCAAGCCAACGAGGCAGATAAGTTTCAAGCCAGCGAGAAGCCAGCAGACTGAGTCAACCAGAGCGCCCCCTGCTTCCCGGGCACCCCCGTCAACGCTCGATCCCGATTTTGGAGGGATTAGAGATGACCGAGAGAGTTACGGATCAGAGGACACGTAGACGGCGCCCCCAACGTCCAGGGTGCCCCAGACCTGCTATAAAAGGGGCTCGACCCCTGAGGCTTCAGCATCACTTCTTCTAACGCCAATACGCTCTTCTACTCAAGCGCTCTGCCCCGAAAACCTCCCAATTCGAGATACAAGCGACAACGACGTCCCTCTGCTCCAAAATACAATCCACACCGGGCGTCAGTAATAAAGAGCTGACTTTTTAAGTTTACTATACTTCAATTGTAATATCTGTCTGTAAACCTTTTTGCGCACATATATAATTGCCCGCAGTAAACGGTCAACGACCGTGGGCCTTGGAGTAGGAGCCGACCGCGACTCCGAACCAAGTAAATCGCTTGAGTTCTTTACGTTGTGTTTTAAATTTCCGCTGTTAATTCTCTTAATCTCGAATCCGAAACGTTTTACGATATTCACCCCCCCTCTATCGTATTCTCTCGATCCTACAAGTGGTATCAGAGCGGGGAAGCTCAAATTTGGTGCAACCACCAATTTGAGAGTTTTATTCGGATTTCTTTTTAGTTTTTTTTCAAATTTTCATCGTTAATCGAGGTTGGTGCAACACCCCTCGATAAATATTTTTTTCTTCCCACACTACTAATCCAAGACCAAGTCTTGGGATATTTTCTTTTTTCTATTTTATTTCAGCTAAATGGTCATGCAAGAAGGATTCAGCACAGCCAGACCACCGCTTTTCAGTGGAGAGGACTTCTCCTACTAGAAAAGTCGGATGGAGGTCCACCTGAAAACTCAGGTGGACATGTGGATAATCATCCAGTCTGGACTGGAGATTCCAAGGAATGCTGAAGGAGTGCCACAATCTTACACTGAGTGGGATACCGCTCTGAAAAGAAAAATTGAAGTTGATGCCAAAGCAACCCAGACACTTCAATGTGGCCTGACCAAGGAAGAGTTGAATCGGGTAGGACCATTCAACAGTGCAATGGAGCTGTGGGGTAAGCTGATCGAGCTGCACGAAGGAACTTCAGATACTCGAATCAGCAAGAGAGATCTCCTCCTAAACAAGCTGTACACGATCAAGATGAACGATAACGAAATAGTAACTCAACTCCACGCCAGAATTCAGGAGTTAATGAAGGGACTACACACCATCGGTCACAAGGTAGAAAACCGTGACCTGATAAGATACGCTCTTAATGCTTTCCCGAGAAACACCTTGTGGGCATCTATGGTAGATGCATACAAGGTTTCAAGGGACCTTTTAAAAATTAAATTAGATGAACTATTTTCAGAACTTGAGTTACATGAGCAGACTAACTGCACCCTGGCCGAGAAAGGCATTGCCTTTATTGCAGGTAAAGCTGGAAAGATATCCAAGAAGAAAACTCAACCTGCACCCGAGTCTGATTCAGACTCAGACTCAGAAGATGATGAAGGAGATCGACCTAAGCTGGTCCGACTAGCCCGAAACTACTACAAGGAATTAAAGAATCAATCCAACAGAAGAAAAGCCAGTCGAAAGAAGGAAGATCAAGCTGAATCAACTAAGAATAAATCAAGTGTGACTTGCTTCGAGTGCAACAAAAAGGGACATTTCAAATCCGAATGCCCTAACCTAAAAGAAGCCAAGAAAGCAAGAAGAAAGAAGGCACTTCAGGCAACGTGGGACGAGTCCTCCTCCTCCGAAGAAGAAGAAGAGGTGCCACAATCTAACCTGCTCGCACTAACCGCCTCAGAAGAAATCGAGACCGAGTCAGAATCGGAGCTGGATGACGGTAAGCTCATATTTTCAGAAAATGGCGAAATAACTATAAGTGGTTTTTCTAGAATTCAATTATGCGAATTAATTTTTTATCTTTCTCGAGATTTGGAAAAAGCCAAAATCTGAGTCGAGTCTCTCAGACAGGAAGTCAAACTCCTGAAAGAGAGAGCAGACTCTGAACCCTTAACTGAGAAGGTTCAAGAAGGAACCTCTCCTCAAGTTGAAAAACTTGAATCAGAGAACTCTTTCTTGAAAACTCAAGTTAAGGATCTTAGTGCTGCCTTAGAATGATTCACTTCTGGTTCCAAGGGTCTTGACATGATTCTTGGAAAACAGAAGTCGGTTCTAAATCGATCCGGGTTGGGCTATAGAACCAAATCTAGACAAAGATCCTACTATGCTGTACTGAACCAATCCAGACCCAAAGTTCAGGCATGGGTACCCAAACTGTGCCTGAACAAACAAACTGGATCAAAACAGTATTGGATCCCCAAGGACAAGATTCACATCTTGCCTAATCATTATCGTGGCTTTAGTCCAGGGGGAGCCAAATTAAAAACAATATTTATAGTTAGATAAATTTCTATTCTTGTTCTTAAAATTGCTTGATTGCTTGTTTACTTAATTTCTGCAATTTACCATGCTTAGACCTAGGAATGGCTAGTTTAAGGACTGAACCAACTTAACTGAAATTTGAACAACATAGTATTGGGTGGCGGTGAGATGATAGTACGTTAGGGAAGTCAATTCTAATAAGATCAAGTATACTTGGTCTCTTTAGACTGGTGAAACTAGCCGAAGCTATCGATCCAAGACCCAAACTAGTTAGACCAGAATTTTTCAAGAAATAGTTTTGAAAATGAAATTTCATTAAAAGGCTTTGTCAAGGAAAGGGTTGATGATCCAATAAGGCTACGACCAAAGAAGGCCTAGTGTCTCGCCAAGACCTGGAAGCCGATTTCTGAAATTCAAATTCAAATTATTCCTTGTCAAATTCGAATCTAACACAAAGTTTCAGTTAATTATAGATTCAAACTTTACTTTAAAAATAAACTCAAAATCAATTGTTTTCAAAATTAATTTAATTTTTTTAAAAATAAATCATGATTTTTCAAAATAATTCTATCTACTAAAATCTGTCTCACAAAACCTATAAGGCTTACATGACTGATAACTCTATATTGGATGAGACAGGTAGGTTTAATTTAACTAAATCTCATCTGATATTTTTTTTGTCAAGCACAAACACTAAACCTTGTAAGTTAGAACTAAGTTGACCTGCTCAAATTAGACAAAATCAGTTAAACCTGGTCAAGCAGGTCAAATCTGGTCAAAAGCAGCCAAACAAGTCGATCTAGTCTAGCCAGGGCGCCTGTGAACCCTCGGGCGCCCCCACCTTTTCCTTTTTATCTCCTTCAAGGCAAAAAGCTGCAAAAGTAGCTATTGAGGGCGCCCAGACCCTTGCGGCCGCCCCGAGACTCACCAACTGGCAGAAAATCTGCCACTCCTCGCTGACTGGGGCGCCCGAGTCCTCACGGGCGCCCCCATACAAGTTGTCAAAAATAGAAAGCTGCCAAACGCAGTTGCAGCCCAGTGCTCAGTCCTGCGGGGGCGGGGGGGGGGGGGGGGGCGCCCTCACCCTTCCGGGCGCCCTCCCACACCGGGGCGCCCTCTCCCTCCAAGGCGCCCGGGAATGGCCTATAAAAGGGGCCCATGCCCCCATTCTTCTCTCCACACCCAAAATTCTTCCACTCTCCAACTCCCTTCCTTCCAAAGTGACCTTGCAACCTTCTCGAGCTCTCATCCTCGACAATGCCTCCCCGAGATGCCACCCGGTATAATCTTATTTGCATTTAAATTAATTTCAATTTTCTTTAATGCAATTCCTTCATAATGTTAGAAAACGCCGAGCAAACCAATCAAACCCCGGTACCGAACCTAGTCCCGATCCTAGGTTCCCAACTTTAGAACTTTGTAATAAGTTTGCTCGAACGACATACAAGCCTATAAAACGAGCTACTTAAATAGACAATTATTTACCCAATCTTGTCCCTTGGTAATGAATGTTATAAACTTTTACCAACTCGATAATCTTGTATTCTGCACTCATCCCATTAACACATCTCTATGTGCAGATTTCTATAACAACATAATTAGACAAGATGGTCTTATATTCGTCACCACCGTTCAAGGGATTCCCCTGACAATCACACCTTCGCTGATCAACCGATTTCTTGGACTACGACTCTCACAGTCCACCTTTTGCTGTTACCCTCCTAGGGAGCCTCCCTTTGATGCTCCCTACTCTCACATTACCCTAAATACTCTACACTCCTACTTCTATAGGCATGTTAGGAACCCTCTGGCCAGACAATTTCAGTCTGTTGACCTTCAGGTCCAGGACTACGCTCTATATAGAGTTCTAGTCCGATGCATTCTGCCTTTATCCACTAGAGACGTCGCTACCATGCGACCATTTCACACCTTCCTCCTATACGCATTGATTCATCAACTTGATATCGACATTGGACTCCACATGTTCCATGCGATCCTACATGCGTCCAGTGTTACCACGCAGGGGCGGGTACGCACTCCCTATTGCCACATCATCACTTCCATTCTTCATCATCACGTCCGTAACATCACCGAGGGAGAGATGGCCGCGTTGACTGACTTCGATGAGATAGGTTATAAGAACTTCTCCCTAGCCGGTATAGAGGTCTCGGGTACCGGGGTTTTGTCCTGGAGACGTCAGAGAGTCGGACCCCAGATCGACTCGGATGAGGAAGTTGAAGTCGATGTCGTAGATCTGGCAGCCGAGGTGCGTGAGCACATAGACGAGCCACCACCACTGACCATCGACCAGCGTTTCACTCAGATGCAGACGGAGCTCCACAGCCTCCGAGAGGAGGTCGAGGCTTACCACTTCGAGCAGATGGACGCTCGAAGAGCCGATCGAGAAGTAGATGACGCTCGATACACTGAGATGATGTCACTACTCAGAGCGTGGCAGCCCAGCTCTGCTGACCATCCTGGTCCCTCCTCCTAGATTTGATTGACATTGTACTAGTGACTATTTGACTGCCCCTACTTAGTAGGGTTCACTCATATTTGACTTGTATGATTGTGCTGGTTCTCACTTTTACCAGCTAACTTATTGAGTTAGATTAGTTGCTTTTCTTGATTATCTGATCATAGTTAGGATTATGCTTAGTAGAATAGGTTTACTCCACTTTTGATTTTCTTACTGCTTTACTTGATTTAAAATCAGTTTCTAAAATAATTTTAAAACTGCTTTATTTGATTTCAAAATCAGCTTTTAAATTAGTTCAAAAAATCTTTTTAGCATTTTAAAATAATTTTTTCGACTTAGTTTTTTAAAAAACTACCCCCTTCAAAACTAGGGCTTTTTCGCAAATGGACTTAGCCTAGGCCCTAACCCTAGAACTGCATGCACCTATAGATTTAGAAGCCAGCATCTCACAAGCACCTTAGGGTACTTTTGACTGATAACCTAGAATGGGTTGAGATGCTTAGGTCTTTGCCTTAATTCAAGATGCTTTAAGTCAGTGCATCTGCAGTAATTGGGGCACTAAATACAAATTAAACAGTAATCAGGCTAAGTGTCAAGTTTAGAAAATCTGACTTGAACAGAACACTTAACTTGACTAACCCTAGCGAAAACTACTGTTTATAACAGTTAGTAAGTAGCTAATCGGGTTAGACAGGACCCTAAAGAGATAATTAAAATTGGTTTGGTTCAGTCTATCTTGCATTGGTTCAGTATAGCACATTAACTCTTTTTGAAATTTATTTATTTTTTGCTATATTGCTCTTTTTTTGATATATGGCAAAGGGGGAGAGATAGGAAAAGGAGAGAAAGGAAAATGAGAGAAGCTTTAAAATTTTACATGTTTTTTTCATATTCAAAATTTTCAAAACGTTATCCTTTCTTCAAAAAGTACTTAATCTAAGTTCATGTTTTTAAAAGCTTTGTAAAGTACTTAAAACTTAAGCTGTTTTCAAAAGTACTTAAACTTAAGCTATTTTTTTTTAAAAAAAAATTATCTAAGTACTTAAACCAAGCTAGGCTCAAAATTTATTTGAATACTCAACCCAAGCTAGGTTCATATTTTTCTAAGTACTTATCTTAAATAGAAAAGTTTCAAAAGAGATTCAAACTTTTCTTTAGAAAATTTTCTAAGTTATTGACTTGAAAACGTCTCTAAATATCGTGGAAAATATTTTTCGAAATGTTCCAAGTATTTGAAAAATTAGTTCCATCTTTAAAACTTAGAAATTTTTTCAAACCCCACGAACCTTTAGAAAACCTAGGGGGAGATTCGTTCTAGGGGGAGGAAACTAAACTATTATATCATCTATTCTTGATTAACTTAACTTTTTGAACCGGGTTACCATAAATCAAAAAGGGAGATATTATTGGTGCAGACAGCACCCAAGTCGAACCTGTGTTTTGATAATGGCAAAAGGGTTCAAAAGTTAAGATATTATGTTGATCTAACATGTTCACTAAGTATACAAGAAAAAAAGTCCTAGGTACACTGGGCACGAAGTCCTAGTCGAGGACTGGGCACGAAGCCCTGGCAAGGAGCTGGGCACGGAAGACCTGCTCGGAAGGTGGGCACGAAGTCCTGGTCGAGGACTGGGCACGAAGCCCTGGCAAGGAGCTGGGCACCGAAGACCTGCTCGGATGGTAGGCACGAAGACCTGCTCGGAAGGTGGGCACGAGGACCTGGTCAGGTGCGTCGGCCAAAAGTCCAACCGGAGGAGCCGGTTGGCAAAAGGTAGACTCTCCTGAGAGGAGTAGGTGAGGGCGCGTTCCCCGTCGAGGGAACAGTAGGCGTCGGTTCGACCTAGGGCTCCATTTAGGAGACCCAAAGTTAGAACCAAGACAGCTAAGGCTGTATAAACCTAATACTTGATTGCTTTGTGTTGTTTTGGACTAACCCTAGATGCAGGACCGAAGGAACGTGTTTCTGCAGCTCAGAACGCCTCAAAGGAGAGAGACAGCAGCTGAGCAGGGCGCCGCGGAGGTCCCGGGCGCCCCCAAGGTCAAGGCAAAACAAGTTAAGCAAGAAAACGCTTCGGCAGCTTACTGGGAGGGCGCCCCCGTGCTCCCGGGCGCCCCCGTGCTCCTGGGGACCCTGGATGCTTCAGGCGCCCTGGGTCCAAGCCAACGAGGCAGATAAGGTTCAAGCCAGCGAGAAGCCAGCAGACTGAGTCAACCAGGGCACCCCCTGCTTCCCTGGCGCCCCCCGTCAATGCTCGATCCCGATTTTGGAGGGATTAGAGCTGACCGATAGAGTTACGGATCAGAGGACATGTAGAGGGCACCGCCAACGTCCAGGGCGCCCCCAGACCTGCTATAAAAGGGGCTTGACCCCTGAGGCTTCAGCATCACTTCTTCTAACGCCAATACGCTCTTCTACTCAAGCGCTCTGTCCCGAAAACCTCCCAATTCGAGATACAAGCGCCGACGACGTCCCTCTGCTCCAAAATACAATCCACACCGGGTGTCGATAACAAAGAGTTGACTCTTTAAGTTTACTGTACTTCAATTGTAATATCTTTTTGTAAACCTTTTGTCGCACATATAGAATTGCCCGCAGTAAACGGTCAACGACCGTGGGCCTTGGAGTAGGAGCCGACCGCGACTCCGAACCAAGTAAATCGCTTGAGTTCTTTGCGTTGTGTTTTAAATTTCTGCTATTAATTCTCTTAATCTCGAATCCGAAACGTTTTACGATATTCACCCCCTCCCCCCTCTATCGTATTCTCTCGATCCAACAAACTTAAACCCAAACTTCTCCCCCTTTGCCATACATCAAAAAGACCCCAATAATATCCCAATTATTGGTTCTTTTAATCCCCAATGATCCTAAACACAATGCACTAAACCCCCATACACATGTTTCTTATCATTTGGACACACAACCAGCTGTTGATAGACAAATCAGCCCTGGGCAGTCGACTGCCCCTGCTGGCAGTCGATTGATACTCTGATTTATCAGTTTTCTTGTCAATTTCAGAATTACGCCAGAAATTCCATAATTCTCCAAATATTTTCAAATTTCGTGCAGAACTTTGTGGTACCCATACCTACTTGGGAAAAAATACATTTCACAATGTATCTATCACCATTCCCAAGTTTAACACAAACCCCAAAAATTTTCTATGAAAATCAAAGCAAACAAGGAGGCAACCTCCCCCTTAACCTATGTCTTCTCCTAATTTTCATTTTACCAAGGTTATGTTCTACTCAACTTGACACCATATACCCAAGCTAGGTTCTACCCAACCTAACAACCAAGTTCTTCTCCCTTGGTCACCATTAAAGGATTGCTCCCAAGCAACCTTTTCCCTAGTGCCAATAAGAACTCACCAACACTTAAAAAAAATCTAAAAGGTTTGCAAGCACACTTGCTAGGATATACCCTATCCTAGAAAAATATGGTTTTGTGAAATGTATCAAATGTGCATGACTTTGGTACAATCTCTAATTTCCTTAGACATGGCCATGTAGTATCAATCTTTGAAATTTAACCAAAATGTCATGTGTTTACCAATTCCATTCATTGTCATTTCACACACGAAATTACCTCAATACTTTCCTTTTCCATAGGTATTATTAATATGATGAAACTTTCCTTCTTCTTATCTCTTAACATCACTTATCAAACTTCCTTGATTTTCAAAATACCTTATTAAGTCATAGGGTAACACTCTAGTCAAGGAATATTAAATTATAATCAAGACTTTTAACCCAAAGTCATGTCCTATAATCCACATTTAAATTCTCAACATCCAAAATGGCTTTTATCCATAAACCTACTGAACAGTCGACTGCCCATAGGGTAGTCAACTGGCAAACCTTACAGAATGGTCTCGGGGCTGAAATTCACTCGGATCAGTTGAGGGCAGTCGACTGATACCTGATTTTTAAGTTTTCAGCCCATTTTCAGTAATGCCTAAATAATTCTACAAATCTCCAAAAATTATGAAATTTCGTAGGGAGATTTGTGGGGCCAATGTCTACTTGGGAAAAATATGTTTCCAAACAAATGTACTCTGAATCCCAAGATTGGCATGAAACTCAACTTTCTCTAAAATGTATCATTTAAACTCATCCCAAAAGTTCTAATTGTGATTTTTCCTTGATGTATCTTCTAATACCTAGTCACAATTCATTTCTATCAGTGAATTACATGATATTTGCACATTAAAACCTAATTTTATCAATTATAATCTCATTTTCATTCTTTTCTCCCTAACAATCCCTTCTAATGTGCCAAAACCTAGGATTAAGACTTACCTAAGTCTTCCAATCCTTTTTTTTTTGACACATTTCACCTAATTTCCTATCAGAGAAACTTTTGATATCCATTTACCATGGACCCCAAATGCTCCTAGAGCTCCCCCTTGAGCTCTTAGCTTTAGCCACCTCCCTAGGTGACTCAATCCACACTAGGCCACACCGGTGACCCTCCGGTGATTCTTGGCCTACAAATCTAACATTCTTAATCTTAGACACTTTGTCTTTGGTTAAGTTATCCTTTTTACCCTTGGATGGCCCCTTTGCCATCCTTTGACTTCTCCTTCTTGCCATGATCAACATATTTCTTTTTGTTTGCCTTGGAGGTCTTAGACCGGTAGCCCAACCCCGATCTATCATAGTTGGGTTTTATACTACCCAACACCATGCCTAGACCCTTTGACCCAACCGTGAATCATTCTAGGGTCTTTTCCAAAGTATCAAGTCTTGCCCTCAAGTCTTGATTTTCCCTTTCCATGTTTATAACCTTAGAATCCATATGTCCACTTTGGACATTCCGAGACCTACCCATATTCCTAGGCACATTTCTCCCCTTCTTGGGACCAGTGCCTCGATCCTTAGGTCTAGAGGTCTTTGAATTATGATGCATACTCTTTATAGGGTTATGATCTATCTTGTTGGCCCTAGTCCTATCAATGTATCTAAATCTAAAATTATGCACCATTAAATATTTTTCATGAATTATAGCATGCATGGATGGATAATTAACATTATTTTTATCATTCATAGAGGAACTTGAATTTGATTTGAATTTTAACTTAAGGTTAGGAATTACCTCCCTTACCCTTGAAGTTCCCCCTTGGTGTGATCTTTGCTTCCTCCTTTCTTCTTTCTCCCATCTCCTCAAGTGTCCCATTTTCTTGAGCTCTTTCTTCCTTGGACACTTGGTGTGAAAGTGCCCCAATTCTCTGTTAGTGATATGAGAGAAATATCCTAAGGAAATGACCTTATGATTGGAATCATTTATTTTAATAAATGAATATTCACTATTTGAGTATACATGTTTGTGTATTTGATTGAGATCTTAAACTCATTTACTGAATGTCCGCAATACAATTCACAGCATGAGAGAATTTGTGATGAATTCATAACTAGTGATTATCTCTACATGTGCAATTGTGAAGTATTAAAATTGTCCCTAGTCGATGAATTGATAAATACGGACACTATCAATTCTATTGAGACTAGCATGGGTTATTCTCTAATCAGCTGATTCTCACTGGCTGGTGACATTGAGATGTCCGGAGATAAACATGAATGCTAGTTAAGGGAACTAGTTCATTGGAGTGACTGGCTGTAAAACTTAATATGGTAGTCTACATATAGATATGTCAGTGAAGTTCTTACTGCAGCTTAAGTGCGATGTTCCTTTGACTTGCGGTGTTCAAGTCATCTTGGTCATGGAGACTTATACTTTGACATCTTAAGCAAGCATCTCTAAGGAGGTGTGGACCCAGGATGATTGGGTATAAGCCAAAGTGCCCGAAGATGTTTAAACAGCCTACAATGGATTCACCACTCCTTGCGAGGAGATGTATACCCGAGGCCTATCGTCGGATTGTTACTCGAAGCCTCTGGCTAGAGCATGACATGTTCAGAGTATGAATCTCTTAAATACATGAGAGTAATTATAATCCGTAGGACGA
This sequence comes from Boesenbergia rotunda, assembly GCA_024364735.1. NCBI lineage: Eukaryota > Viridiplantae > Streptophyta > Magnoliopsida > Zingiberales > Zingiberaceae > Boesenbergia > Boesenbergia rotunda. The sequence goes on from JAGFNQ010000243.1 coordinate 337,940, forward strand.
GAAAACGTTACTTGGGCTAGGTGTGAAGTAGTCAGCCTAGTGGGGACTGACACACATAGACCATGTCCTGAACCAAGTGGGTATAAGATGGTGAAGGGAATAGGGCACAATTCATTATAGCTGCTGAAGGGTTTCAGAATTGTTTCTGAGGTCAACCGTTGATCTTTCGATTAATTGGGGATCATGATGTACTACTAGGTGTCACTCATGATCGTTCTATAATTGATTAATTATAGACGGCCAACATAAATCGAAAGTCTATTTAGTCACACGCACTACGAGTAATCCGAGGAATTTAAAACGAGTTGAAAATTGGATTTTCCAATCAAGAGAGATTAAGATTGGTTGAGTCAAACGATAAGTCGAATCTGAATTTTTCAGAGACGCATCGGAAGCGTAAAATGGCTTAGTCTTTTGAAGACTTAATAGATGAATTAAATAAGTTTAATTCATTGGGGCTTGGCTTGGATGGGCCGACTAAAGAGGGCCTCCATCCTCTTTGCTTGGCCGACCACAACAACGGGAGAGAACCAAGTTTTTAGTTCAATTTATAAAATAAACCAAGTGTGGTTTGTTTTATAAAATTATGAATGATATAAATTTTTTATAATAAACTAAGGTTTGGTTTATTTTTCATGGAAATTAAAATGAACCATGGATTGGTTTATTTTATAAAATCAATCATGGATTGATTTACCATGATAAGGAAATTTATAGCATAAGAGAGAATAGATTTTTTATCATGAATTAAAATATGATTTTAACCATGATATAAAATCAAACTTGGCATGATGGAATAAGTTATTCCATATTTTAGAGGCTTGATGGGTGAGAGGCCACTATATAAAGGACCCATGGCAAGGCTTGGGTGATAATAATTGAGATGAAGGCATAGGCTCTCTCCCTCTCTTTCTCTCCTTCTCCTCTTCTTGCCGTGCGCCAACCAGCCCCAAGAAGGAGCACCAGCCGGCCGCCCCTGCCCTTTCCCTGCCGACCACCACCTGCTGCCAGAAGAAGGTGCTGCCGGAATTAGAGTTTGCCGCAAGGATCTTTTTTCTGCAAGCCTCTTCTTTTTCTTCGCCGGAATTTTGATTCCGGCCATCCTTTTGTGGTTAGTCTTCCGACTTCTCTCTTGGTTTTTCTTGTCGCGTTCTCGGAGAATCTAGTAGTTCTCGAGAACACGAAACTCGTGGCTTTGCGAAGTCATCCCGAAAATACTCGGCGTAGACGCGAATAGAGACGGAGCTTCTAAGGGACGCTTACGGTTGGATCTCGTCCCTTCCTTCGAGTTACGCGAGGTGATACATAAATTAGTTTATGTTTCTGTAAAATTTTAAATATATGATCATGTCTACACAAGATAAAATTGCATGCTTAGATGTGTGGTTAAATGATTTAGAGAAATTATTTATGCTAAACCTTCCGCTGCACGTAATTAATTTTGAAATTACGAACCCGCATCCATGTCAACATGCACCTGGTCCCAACAGTGGTATCAGAGCCGAGGTTTGTGTTCGACATAATCATATAATTATTTTGCGGAAACTTTCCAATTATGGTAAATTTTCGATTTAGGAATTTCAAAGTTTGGAAATCCTCATGAAATTTCGCAAACTTTTGAAATATCTCTGTTTTTGAAATTTTATGATAATTGTGAAAACTTTCCATTTTTGGAAACTTTCCAATTTTGAAAATTTCCTATTTTAGAAATTTTTCAATTTTGGAAAAAACGTAAGTTTTCTTTGTACTAGAAACTTACAATTATTCTAAAACCTTTTATTTTTGGAAACTTTCTATTTATGGAAAGCTCGCAATTTTGGGCATTTTCTTTCAAGTAAGTCTAGACAAATTATGGGAATATTAATTGACATTTAAATTTATAATTAGATATTAAATTATTTACAAAATTCTTTATTTTGGATTGAGCCTCGGGGAGCCGTCCAATTTAAAGTTAGTTGTTATAATTAAATTTCCTATATTGAATTTAAATTGTCAAATGTTTAATTTAGATTGAGCTCGGGGAGCCATCCAAATTAAGTTATTGATATTAATTTTTCATAAATAAAATATGTGATCAAATCTTGGAAATTTTTGAGGTGATTCTCAAACGATAATTTTCTTATTTGATTTATGAGGTGATGCTCTTACATATTATTGTCTACAAAATTAATTAGGAAAATTGTTTCCTATAGAGTATATTTCCTTAAATAAGATTTTCATGAAAATAATATGTGGTTGAATTAAGGGAATCTGTCTCTTAGTTTAATAAGATTTGATTTAGAGAAATCAAAGTCTTAAACATATTATTTCCGAAATTGATTATGATAATTCAGGAAATTATTTCCTAAAATAATTCCTTGAACAAAATATGAAATTAGAATTAGGAAATCTGATTCCTAATTCAATTAATGAGACTTGATAAATTAAGTCACATACATACTTTATTAAGGAAATCGTTAGAACATGACATAATTATATGTCATGAATGTGCATAAAAGAAAAGGATGAGACCCAAAACCCCTTACAAAATATTAAGGCCAATACCTTCCATTAATATGGTTAGAACCGGAGTTTTGTTTCTCGTTTGGGTTGATGGACACATCCATGCCCGGCTTGAACCTCAACATGTTCAAACCATGGAATTAGTTTATGATTAATATAGTTGGAGTCAGAGGTCAATCCTTAGTTTTGGTTGTTGGACACATCCAAGCCTGACTAAATGGTTGAATGAGTCCCAACCATATTAAAACTATTTCTTGATTAATAGGTCAGCCTTAAACTTGGAGCATCGATTTGTTGTGCCACTGCCAAGGTCGATGTAAAGAGAGGTGCAGTTAAGTGCTATGTATATTGTTGCATACTTGTTAATGAGTTAACAACCCAATGATTTATGCAAACATTCAATTAGTTGATAGCATAATGTGATAGTTACATATGTATAATATGTAATCGGTATAATTACCTACCTTCATAGCTAAGAATAACTTGATGGACTCTAACCATGGTTGTTCATATCTATGGTTGGATATCAACCTATTTGGAGATGTTCCTACGATCTCCCGAATTGATAAAAAGAGTTATTCAATTCGAAAAATAAATAGGATTTAATTAATGTATATTGATGCATTCTTTATCATTCTCATCACATAACCTCAATTTGTATTTCTAGGATAATCACATGATCATGTCTTCTCTGAATTTGCGTTCCATTTTGGACACCAATAAGCTGACTGGGCCAAACTTCATGGACTGGCTTCGAAACCTGAGGATAGTCCTCAAGGCAGAAAAGCTTGCTTATGTCCATGAAGAACAACTTCCCAACCATCCTCCTGAAGATGCAACTCCAGACCAGTTAGTGGCCTATCAGAAACATGTGGCCGATTCTGAACTTGCGAGTTGCATCATGCTGGCCGCTATGGTACCTGAGCTACAAAAGCAGCATGAGCATATGGATGCTCATACCATCGTCATCCATCTTCATGAGCTGTTTGATGAGCAGGCGAGATCCGAAAGGTTTGAGGTTGTTGGGAACGAGATGGCTAGAGAGGGGGGTGAATATAGCCAATCACTTCCTCTTGGAAGAGTTATCAAATTTCTGCACTTGAAGTTAGTAATAGCATAGCGGAAGTATGGGAAAACAAAACTTGCAGAAACTAAGAAACAAAACCTAACTAGCAAGATTAGCAAGATCGCTAACAAGGAGATTTTACAAGGTTCGGGGATAACTTGCCCCTACTCCTTGGCGTACCCTTAAGGTGGGCGATCCCTTGATCGTCGGCAGATCAAGCCCCGGTGATCACCGGATATGAAACAACCTCCTTCTCGGTGGAGAAACCTCCCCACAGTTTGTTTCAAATAATAATATAGAATGAGCACAATGAAACAATAAGAAGGATCTTACTCAAACACTTAGCAAGGACAAAAACACAGCAAGCTTCCCTGAGCTCCACCCAGTGGCGATCTCACGCAAGAACCCTTCTCCGTGTCTTCCCACTGTCGGACTCCAAGCCTCTTGTTTTCTCCTTCAAGCGCTCAAGTAAACGATGGTTGCTTCTCAATAGCTTGCTCAGAATGAATGAAGAACTCCAAGAACAGCAAGCTTGATGTGAAGCTGAGAAGAAAACGCAGGAACTCAAGAGCACACAAAACTGAAGAACTTATGAACTCTACTTCTCTCGTTCCTTTTTGTTTCTCCGCCAAGCGACAGATGATCTCATCTCCAGCAGCCAACAGCTGCCTCACTGCCAACGCGCCAGCTATACTGAACCCTAACTGAACTTCTTGAGCTCCCTCAGCCAAGCTTCAGTCAGCAGCCTCAGTCCTGCATCCAGCCGTTGCAACCTGTGTGGAGAAAGGGACAAACCTGCTCTAAGGAAAGCTCTCTTTGACTTCTCCTTGAGTGTTTGAATCCTCCCCTGTCACCTGAAACTCAATCAGAGTATTAGAGCAGCAAATCAACCAGCATATCAAATATCAGAGAAAAGTGGCAGCGAATCGGTTGTGTTCAGACGCGATCAGAGCGTCTGACAGTGAATTTTGAATTAAAGTGATCGGTCACCTGACCGATCAGAGAGCCTCTTGATCGATCACCAGACCGATCAGGCTGGTTCCAGACCGATCAGGCTCCGTTCCTGATCGATCCCCAACGCTCAATCAGAAATCGCGATTTCTTTGAGATTCTCCTAGACCGATCACCAGACCGATCCCAGGTCGTGGATCGTTCACCGGACCGATCCACCCTTATATGAGGCGATTTCTGAGTTTCGCAGGCTAACCCTCCTGATCGGTCAACTGACCGATCAGGGTGTCACCTGATCGGTCAGCAGTCCGATCAGGTCATCACCTGATCGATCAGGAACCGTCCTGATCGATCTTAGTGAGGAGCCCGCGAAGCTGGATCGTTCACCAGAACGATCTGCACAGTGATCCTGATCGGTCATCAGACCGATCAGGAGCTGTTCAGCAAGTGAACTCAACCTCACTGCTTGCTCCCTGATCGGTCACCAGACCGATCAGGAGCCAGTCAATGGGTGAAACGCATACTCCCTGATCGGTCACCAGATCGATCAGGAGCAGCACAGTAGGTTCCCAACCTCACTGTGTGCTCCCTGATCGGTCACCCGACCGATCAGTCATCGCTGGATCGGTCACCAGACCGATCCACGAAGGAGCAGCGTGCCAGAATCCCTGATCGGTCACCAGACCGATCCAGGACTCAAACTCAGCCCTCCAAGCTAAGTTTCCATCCACCTTAGCCCTCCAAGCTAAGGATTTTCCATCTAACCTCCAAGTTGGGAATTTGCACCTAACCCTCCAAGTTAGGACTTTTCACCTAGCCCTCCAAGCTAGGACTTTTCACCCAACCCTTCCGAGTTAGAACTTCATCCAACCTAGCCCTCCAAGCTAGGCACCTGACCCTCCAAGCCAGGACTTTTTCACCTAATTCTCCAGGATGGGAATTTGCACCTAACCCTCCAAGTTAGGACTTTTCACCTAGCCCTCCAAGCTAGGACTTTTCACCCAACCTTTCCGAATTAGGACTTTTCCAACACCTAGCCCTCCAAGCTAGGATTTTCTCACACCTAACCCTCCAGGTTAGGATTTTTCCAACACCTAGCCCTCCAGGCTAGAATCCTCCATATCATGCCTAATCCCGATCAGGACTTAATCATAATCATCATCATCAGCAACCTAAACTAAAATCGTTGTCAACACCAAAACAACAATCAGGGCCAGACTGCATCAACAGTGGAGTCACTCCTGACTCCATATATGAGCATTTTCTAGGCCACCCCAGGCCACGGGGTTCTGGTGCGCACATCTGTACATTTCCCACATTTCCTGCTCTTCATCTATCTCCCATTGATTATGTTCTGTTTCAAATTATCGCAAATTGTCTTCTTCCGACTACGTCAAAGCATCTTGATGCGATCCATCCATTTCACTGCCTGATGCTTTACGGGATGCATCTACAGTTAGATTTTGACATAGCACCGTCCATCTATTCCTCCATCATTGTTCATGGTTTGAGGTCTGGTCAGACGATCTATATGCCATTCGGTCATATCATCACTGCCTGGCTGCAGTCCGCTGGAATCAATGTCTCACGGGGTCGTACTGAACCTATGGTGCGACAGGACTGCCGCCTGGATCATCGTATGCTTGCTCAGTCCGGCATTGTTCTCGGGACCGAGGGGCTGCGGTGGAAGGATCGCAACCGAGTGGGCGAGCTGCCGCTAGCAGTTCATGACCAGGGAGCACCAGCTGTTGCTGCAGATTATGATGAGTGGCGCAGCCACACATTTCCTGGAGGTGCAGCTTCTTCGAGTACTGCACCAGGGTCTCTGGCTCCTACTGATGCCACGATGGATGACCTCATGCGCGATGACGACCCTCCCACTGACACTTGAGCTAGGATGTCTGCTGTCTTATCATTTGACGATGTTGTATGACTTTTGGGTTGTATGCCCTGTGACTTGATTGTTGTGACCTTGAGTCACAGTATTTTGCTACTTGTTTGGATGTTTTATGCTTTGACTTATCTACTTTTACCTGCCATGCTTATCTACTATTGTTGATGCCATGTTGATTATGTGCCTTTTATCTGCATGATTGTTCGATTGCATATTCATGCTTACATTGCCATGTCTATTTGATACTTATGAATATTACGGCATGGTTTATATTTCATACTCATATGATGCATGTGACTGCTATGTCTTGCTATAATTTTTCACATGTGTTCGTATGATCATTCCACAACTATCACATTTTTGATGAGTTGGGATACCTCTAGGATTGAGGGGGAGTTTATCTTAATCTTAACAGTCCCTCTTTCCCTTTTCGGTGTTCGACAAAGGGGGAGAGTGTGGATTGGTTAAGTTTAGAATGACCATGTTGTAGGGGGAGGATCTGGATTCCCCTATGATTCTAAAGTTGGAATATTGATTGAGAATCCCTAAACTTAAAATCGGGTTGTCAAACAACAAAAAGGGGGAGAT
>JAGFNQ010000244.1:0-27957 GCA_024364735.1 Boesenbergia rotunda
TTTGGAGATGTTCCTACGATCTCCCGAATTGATAATAAGGGTGACTCAATTCGTAAAATAAATAGGATTTAATTTATGTATGTTGATACATTCTTTAATAAATCTTCTCACATAATCTCAATTTGTATTTCTAGGTTAATCACTCGATCATGTCTTCTCTGAATTTGCGTTCCATCTTGGACACCAACAAATTAACTGGGCCTAACTTCATGGACTGGCTTCGAAACCTGAGGATAGTCCTCAAGGCAGAGAAGATTGCTTATGTCCTTGAAAATCTACTTCCCTCAAATCCTCCAGCAGATGCAACTCCAGACCAATTGGTGGCCTATCAGAAACATGTGACCGATTCTGAACTTGCAAGTTGCATCATGCTAGCCTCTATGATACCTGAGCTGCAAAAGCAGCATGAGCATATGGATGCTTATACCATCATCTTCCATCTTAATGAGTTGTTTGAAGAGTAGGCGAGATCCGAAAGGTTCGAAGTCTCCAAACTCCTCTTCACAACTAAGATGCAAGAAGGCACTTCTGCCTCGCAGTTTGTCCTAAAGATGTTGGGGTACATTGAGCGACTGAACATACTCGGTTTTGCAATGGATCATGAACTAAGTATTGACTTAATTCTGAGTTGTTTGCCCAAAAGTTATTCGCAATTTGTGATGAACTATCGGATGAACAAGCTGGAAACTACCATTCCTGAGTTAGTCAACCTGCTGAAGTCTGTAGAGCCTTCTATAAAACAGGAACAAAAGACAGTTCTGTTAGTTGGTTCCTCGAAGAAAGGTTCTAAGAGGAAGGCCAAAGAATAGAATAAAGGAAAGAAGAAAAAGGCTAAAAAGACTGAAAAGAAATCAAAAGGCACTTGCCATCATTGTGGCAAGGAGGGTCACTGGCGAGGAAATTGCAAGGTTTATCTTGAGTCCTTGAAGAAGAAGGCATCCGATGCCCCGTCCTCTTCAGGTATCTTCGTTATTGAATGTCACTCTATTTCCTCAAATACCTGGGTACTTGATACTGGGTGTAGCTCACATATATGTAATGACATACAGGGGCTAAGGAATAGAAGAAGACTCGTCAAGGGAGAAGCAGATTTGCGAGTTGGAAATGGAGCAAGGATTGTTGCTGTTGCCATCGGAACATATTTGCTAAAGCTCCCGACTGGACGCATCTTAGAATTGGATAATTGTTATTTCGTTCCTTCGTTAATAAAGAACATTGTATCTATTTCATGTTTGAATGAAAAGGGTTATCATTTAACTTTTAGTAACAATTGTTGTTACATAACTTTAAATGGCGTTCTTTATGGGAATGGAACTTTGTGCAATGACATCTACACGTTAGATTTATCCAGTGACGTTTTCAATATCGAAGTTAGCAACAAACGTGCTCGAATAGATAATCGAATAGACTCCTACACTTGGCATTGCCGTCTTGGCCATGTAAGTAAGAAACGCATGACCGAATTGCACCGATGTGGAATTTTGGAATCATTTGAACCCGATTCATTTGATACATGCGAATCGTGCTTAAAAGGCAAGATGACCAAATTACCCTTTACCGGAAAAGGTAATCTAGTGGGAGAATTGCTTGGTCTAATACATACTGATGTATGTGGACCAATGTCAACTCTTGCACAAGGAGGCTATAGCTACTTCATCACCTTTATCGATGATCACTCACGATTCGGGTACGTGTTCTTGATGAAACACAAATCTGAAGCCTTTGAGAAATTCAAAGAGTTCAGAAATGAAGTAGAGAAACAGCTTGGCAAAAGTATTAAAATACTTCGATCCGATCGGGGTGGTGAATACTTAAGTCAAGAGTTTCAAGATTATCTAGGGACAATGGGATATTATCCCAATGGACTCCGCCATATACACCACAGCATAATGGTGTATCTGAGAGGCGAAACCGAACCTTGATGGACATGGTTAGGTCGATGATGAATCATGCAACTCTTCCAAAATCCTTTTGGGGTATGCACTTAAGACAGCTGTTTATTTATTAAACAGAGTCCCGACCAAGGTAGTCTCTACTACTCCATATGAGATTTGGAATAGTAAGAAACCTCACTTAACTCACCTTAAGATATGGGGTTGTCCTGCTTATGTGAAGCGGTTGTATCAGACAAATTGGATGCTAAGTCTGATAAATATCTATTTATTGGATACCCTAAGGAAACGAAGGGTTACCAATTCTATCATCCCTTGGAACAAAAGGTGTTTGTTTCAAGGCATGCTGAATTTCTAGAAAAAGAATTTCTTTTACAAGAAAACAGTGGGAGTGCATTGAATATGATGAAGTTCAAGAAACTCCAATAGACATTACAGAGACACCGAGTCTAGGCCCACAACCGATAATTCATAATGATGAGCTATCAGTTGAACCTAAAACTACACCACCTCTTCGTAGGTCTGATAGGATACGCAACATTCCAGAGAGATACGGATTTCTCGTAAGTGAATCGAACGATCTGTTGCTCATTGGCGATGACGAACCTATCAGTTATGAAGATGTTCTGAAAAGTTCAGAAAGGGACAAATGGCTTGAAGCCATGAAGTCGGAAATGGATTCCATGTACGAAAATCAAGTATGGGACTTGGTTAACCCACCTGAAGGGATCAAACCCATAGGGTGCAAGTGGGTTTTCAAGAAGAAAACTGACATGGAAGGTAATGTTGTTACCTTTAAGGCTAGATTAGTGGCAAAAGGATATCGTCAGAAGCAAGGAATTGATTATGACGAAACCTATTCGCCAGTAGCTATGCTTAAATCCATTCGGATGCTCCTAGCCATAGCAGCTCATTATGATTATGAGATTTGGCAAATGGATGTGAAAACAGCTTTCCTTAACGGAAACCTGCTTGAGGATGTATACATGATACAACCTGAAGGTTTCACATCGGTTGATAAAACCAAAGTATGCAAGCTTCGACGATCCATATATGGACTGAAGCAAGCATCTAGGAGCTGGAACATCCGTTTTGATGAGACAATCAAAGAGTTTGATTTCTCACAAAATCCTGACGAACCTTGTGTGTACAAGAAGGTTAGTGGGAGTGCAGTCGTATTCCTAGTATTATATGTCGATGACATCTTACTTATAGGAAACGATATATCAGTCTTACAGACAGTTAAAATTTGGTTGTCCAAAACTTTCTCCATGAAAGACCTGGGAGAAGCAACCTATATCCTTGGGATTAGAATCTATAGAGATAGATCAAAACGGTTGCTTGGTCTTTCGCAGTCTACATATATAGACCGAGTGCTAAAAAGGTTTAGCATGTCGGAATCCAAGAAAGGTTACCTTCCCATCAGGCATGGGATCAACCTTTCAAAGTCTATGTGTCCGCGCACAGAAGACGAGAGGATTTGTATGAACAAGATTCCTTATACATCCGCGATAGGATCTATCATGTATGCTATGTTATGTATAAGGCCCGATGTATCGTATGCTTTGAGCGTCACAAGTAGATACCAGTCGGATCCAGGAATGGATCATTGGGCGACTGTTAAGACAATCCTTAAGTACTTAAGAAGAACTAAGGATGTGTTCCTAATATATAGAGAAGGAGATATGGTAATACGTGGGTATACAGATGTCAGTTTCCAGATAGATAAGGATGACTCCAAATCACAATCTGGATATGTATTTACTTTGAATGGAGGCGCAGTAAGTTGGAAAAGTTCCAAACAAGACACCATAGCGGATTATACCACGGAAGCGATTTGGATCAAGAAGTTTGTCTCGAAACTTGATGAGGTTCCAACCATTGATGAAGCAATACCGATTTATTGCGACAACAATGGAGCTATTGCACAAGCAAAGGAACCAAGGTCTCATCAGCGATCCAAACACGTGCTTCGCCGCTATCATCTGATCAGAGAGATTATAAGTAGGAATGACATACAAATTGAGAAAATTCCCACTGAAAGGAATTTAGCGGATCCTTTAACAAAGGCCTTGCCTCAGAGCAAGTTTGAGGGTCATGTTAGGGCCAAGTGGGAGTTTGTTAGTGATATGAGAGAAGTGTCCTAAGGCAATCGCCTTATGATTGTAAAATGTTTATTTTAATAAATGATAATTCACTATTTGAGTATACATGCTTGTGTATTTGATTGGGATCTTAAACTCATCTACTGAATGTCCGCAATACAACTCACAGCATAAGAGAATTTGTGATGGGATCACAACTAGTGATTATCTCTAAATGTGCAAATGTGAAGTATTGAAAATATCCCTAGTCGATGAATTGATAAAAACGGACACTATCAATTCTGTTGAGACTAGCATGGGTTATTCTCTAATCAGCTGATTCTCACTGGCTGGTGACATTGGGATGTCCAGAGATAAACATGGATGCTAGTTAAGGGAACTAGTTCATTGGAGTGACTAGCTGTAAGACTTCATATGGAATCTATCTATAGAAATGTCAATGAAGTTCTTACTGCGGCTTAAGTGCGTTGTTCCTTTGACTTGCGGTGTTCAAGTCATCTTGGTCATGAAGACTTATACTTTAACATCTTAAGCAAGCATCTCCAAGGAGGTGTGGACCCAGGATGATTGGGTATAAGCCGAAGTGCCCGAAGATGTTTGAACAGCCTACAAAGGATTCACCACTCCTTGCGAGGAGATGTATACCCAGGCCTATCGTCGGATTGTTACTCAAAACCTCTGGCCAGAGTATATCATGTTAAGAGTGAAAGTCTCTTAAATACATGAGAGTAATTAGAAATCCAAAGGATGAGAAAGAAACTACTTGGACTAGGTGTGACGTAGTCAGCCTAGTGGGGACTGACACAAATAGACCGTGTCCTGAACCAAGTGGGTATAAGATGGTGAAGGGAATGGGGCACGATTCATTAGAGCTGCTGAAGGGTTTCAGAATAATTTCTTCTGAGGTCAAACCGTTGATCTTTCGATTAATTGGGGATCATGATGTACTACTAGGTGCCACTCATGATCGTTCTATAATTAGTTGATTATAGACGGCCAACATAAATCGAAAGCCTATTTAGTCACACGCACTACGAGTAATCCGAGGGATTTAAAACGAGTTGAAAATTGGATTTTCCAATCAAGAGAAATAAGTCGAATCTGAGTTAATCAGAGGCGCAATGGAAGCTAAAAATGGCTAAGTCTTTTGAAGGCTTTTTGGGCGAATTAAATGAGTTTAATTCGCGTTGGTTCGGCTCGGTTTGGGCCGGCCAAAGAGGGTGCCAACCCTCCTTGGTTGGCCGGCCACAATAGAGGGAATAAACCAATTAATTTTGGTTTAATTAATAAAACAAATCTAGCGCGATTTGTTTTATAAATTATGGATAAATAAATTTGTATAAAAAAATTTATATAAATAAATTTATAGAAATTTATTCTTTTTATGGAAGTTAAAATAATCCATGAATTGGTTTATTTTAATTTTATAAAATCAATTATGAATTGATTTTTCCATAATAAGAAAGTTTATAAATTTCTTATAAAATTTATTCCAAAATAAAAGGAGAGATTAATTAGTTTTATTATAAAGTTAGTTATAATAAAACTTGGTTTAAACGGAATAATTCATAAGAGAATTTATAGGATAAATTTCTTATGATAATTAATTAGTTTTATTATAAAGTTAGTTATAATAAAATTCATAAGAGAATTTATAGGATAAATTTCTTATGATAACTAATTAGTTTTATTATAAAGTTAGTTATAATAAAACTTGGTTTAAACGGAATAATTCATAAGAGAATTTATAGGATAAATTTCTTATGATAATTAATTAGTTTTATTATAAAGTTAGTTATAATAAAATTCATAAGAGAATTTATAGGATAAATTTCTTATGATTACTAATTAGTTTTATTATAAAGTTAGTTATAATAAAACTTGGTTTAAACGGAATAATTCATAAGAGAATTTATAGGATAAATTTCTTATGATAACTAATTCCGTTAATTCCGTTAATTCGGTTAAGAGGAGACTTGGCAAGGGAGAAGCAACTATATAAGGAACCATAGGCAAGCCTTGGATTCCTAAGATTTGGATAATCGAAATAGAGCTCTCCCTCTCTCTCTTCTCTTCTCTCCTCCTTCCCCCTCCCTTCCATTAGGGCCGGCGGCCACCCTAGCTCCATTAGGGCCAGCGCCCAACCTACACCAAGGCAAGGTGTTGCCGTGAGCTTCAAGGAGAAGAAGAAACCAACCAAGAAGAAGAAGAAGCGGATCACATCTCCCTCTCTCTCGGAATTCGATTCCGTTACTTCGTTGGTTAGTTTCCTTTTCTTCTCTTGATCTTCTTTGTTGTGCCTATAGAGAATCTAGTAGTTCTCGTCGGCACAAAACTCGTGACTTTGCGAAGTCATCCCGAAGAGAACTCGGCGTGGACGCGAATAGAGGCGAAGCTTCCAAGGGACGCTACGGTTGGATCTCGTCCCTTACTTAGAGTTACGCGAGGTACAAAGTAAATTAGTTTACTTTTTCCGCAATGTTTTGTTTTATGATTATGTCAACACACCATAAGAATGCATGCTAGATACGAAGTTAAAATAATTTAGGAAATTATTTTATGCAAATTCTTCCGCTGCACGTAAAAATTAAAATTTTACGAACTCGTATCCTTGTCGACATGCACCCGGTCCCAACACAATGTACCCATGATGGTTGCAGGAGGTGGTGGGTATACCATGCGCAACGTTGCTCTCGCTGCTGGTATCCATTAGAATCTACTGGCAACAAGCTGTTTATTAATGTTTAATGTAGTTTTTGCAGACTTTTTTGGAATAGGAGATCTGAAGGTTAAGACGCCACCTTTCAATGGTTCACCGTGGAATCTGGCTTTAGTTTAGAATCCTATTGTGAATAGGTTGATGTTGTAGGATAGTTTCGTTGTTCCGTGGTGGGAAAATACCTATATTGATCTGTTCGGATCGGAATTCTTGTCATAAGTTTTCATTGTTGCAGATCTGTGATAAGAAAGTAGTTTGCTGTCTTGGTGAGGTTTTACTAAGTTTGTTGTGGTGGACATGGGTTGATGGGAACTTGATTCTTGGAAGAATTGAGTTTGGTTAATCATATTTAGAATTAGGTGTTTAACCTAATTATGATGATTAGGTTAGGAAGTAACACGTTGTTACTTAAAATTTACTTAAGTAGGTGGTATGATTAAGATTTATTTTAGATATTAGTTATGTGTAGATCAGCTATGCCAGCATGTTAGTCATCAGTTTTCCAACCTCAGCAGATGGTCGAAGCTACAAGTTATCAGATTCAGCGAACGGTGGGAGCTCCAGCACCTCAGACTATGCATCCAGCAATAATTCAGATGATTCAGCCACTACCTATTCAGACGACGCCACCATCAGTTCCAGAGATGGACCGGGTTTACACCGTCACCAGGAGAAGGCACAGCAGATCGATGGATCGATTTTCTGAGATATTAAAGAGCTATAGGGTATCTACGTGTAGGTCACTATTTGTAACTGGGTAGCTACCTTAGAGAGATGTTGAACATTTCCCAATATGATAGATAATGCGTATGACTCGCAATCAGGGTTAAGGTTGGTTGACAGCACCACTCTGATGAGGAAGCTACATGGGAGCTCGAGGATACAATCAGAGCTCGCTATCCTCAGTTGTTTACTTGAGGTGCGTATAGTTAGTTTCGTTTAGTATATCTGTTACTTATGAGTTGTTAGTACATGTTGCGGTTGACTAGTACATGTTGTGTTGACTAGTGATTGTAGTGGTTCACTAGCTAAATTTGGGGGACCAAATTTGTATTAGTGGGGAGAATGTTGAAAACCGAAATTTTAAAGGGCTTAGTTGTAATTTTCCAAATTTGGAGGGCCTTTTTGTAAAACTGCTTTAAAAAAATTTTAAGGCCCAAAAATCTCTCTTCGTAAACCCTATCTCACCGAATCAGTTTTCCCCCGCCTCCCGATTCAGTTTTCACCGTTTCCCTTCTCTGCCGACGTCCGACGTCGTCTCCTCTCCCCGACCGAGCGACGTCGAGCGCTTCCGCATCCTTCATCCTCTTCATCTTCTTCTTCTGTCAAGAAGCCAGGGATTGTAGCGACTTCTTCTCCCCTCTCGGCTTCACCCGACGCTTTGCGAGAAGCCCTAGCCGACCGTCGCCGCCGTGCTCTCTCCCTCCATCTCCTCCTTCCTCTTCACCTCACGTGAACAAGGAAGCAAACGCTTTGCTTTGCGTAGAGCCCTAGCCGAATTTCTCTGGAGCCCTAGCCGGATTGCACTCTACACGCGAAGGGAATCCGCAGACCTTTCATCGTGAGTTCCTCCTCTCTTCTTCCTGACCTGTGTTGTTGACTTGGGAATTTACTTTGTTTGGAATTTTGCCATGAAGTAGACTCTTAATTGGATTCCATGGTGCTTAGAATTTTGCCGTGAGTTTACAAAGGTGGCGGCTGGATTGATGTTTGTTCTCATTATTTGTTGATCGGAAAAGAATGAGAACTGGGGGTGTTGGATCAAATATTAACAGAGCTCTCGTTAGTATAAGATTGGTGTATCCTATATTGTATTCCATATGGTTCCCTTTGATTTGGGTAGTGTTCTGTTTCATTTGTACCGTGAGTTTCAATTCGGAAAGGTTATCTATAAATATAGATGAATTGATGCTAAATTAATAGTGCTCAGTTTGGATGGTTTAATGGTAAACTTGATAGAGTTATTTGTTTGAAATTGGTGGTAATTCGTTAGGTTAGTTGGGAAAGTTGACTTAATAACCTAGTTGTCATAAATTAGGTTAAGAAGGACATTGTTGTTGTTTGGGAGTTTTTAATTAAATATATGCTGTAATGAGGATCTATCCTAATCATGTAAGTATTTTATTTAGCTAATTTATTAACTTTAAAATTAGCTAAATTTTATTATTATACAGGACCTTGATCTCGGACTCATTTATGATCGTGGAAGGTTCTCTCATTTACGTTCTACAAATAAAGGCGGGTACTTCTCCTTTGTACTCGAGTAGTTTTCTTTACCTTAAAAGCATGACTATATTATGTCTGATAGGTTGCTTGGCCTTGTTCTTTGTCGTTATTTAAAACATCGCCGTTGAGACTTATTCTTCGTTGATCTTCGAGTACTGTTCCCAAATTCGTATCTGTACAGTCCTAGATTGATTTTCTATTCTATAAAGTACCGCTTGTACGTGAGTACCAGAAGTCCATTACACACAGATAGGTTTATTTGGCATTAGAAATACCCTACCTAGTAGTGTAGGTGTATAATCGTGGATTTTTGATTTCCGGTTGATTGTATTGATGCATCGTGTATTCGTTGGACTTTATTGCATCGTTGTTTCTCCGGTTGTTCGTGCATCGTATAGCATGCACCATACTTGCACGTTGCATTCTAACGACTGTTGGCTTACATTTGGTTAAGCCGTCGTTAGTCATATTGTTGCTCGATTCACTCAACCACTTATTGTCGTGGTAGATTTTAGAGTGCGAGCATCTGTCCTGTTGTGCCAAACAGTGACACCCTCACCGTTGTTTTTAGAGGGATGAGCTGTTGGTGGCTCATCGTCACCGTTGTTTTTCGAGGGATATTGTAGTTGTTGATAGCTCCCCTGATGTACCGGGGTCTGGAGTGTGAACTCCCCAGCATCCTTTCCACTGAACCACACCTTTTGTGGTATTTGTTGTTGGAGTGGTACAGTTGTCACAGCCCTACCCACTCGGTCACACAGATGGGATGTGTTGACGACTTGACTGGCGTCAGGGGTGACACATGTCATTGCATCATGTGCATACGTATTTCTTTTATGCATTTGCTTGTGTTTGATGCACTTATATGAGCTATGATTGTTGCACATGCTTGATATGCATGTATATCTTGATTTTATTATTATTGAGTTGTTCTATACCTGCTTAGTCGTTATTAGGACTTTATACCATATCGATTTACATATGTTATGCATGATTAGGTTTCTATATTTCCTTATGGACTGTACCCTGTTGGATTCTCTACTTGGTTATCTTGTATTATGCCATGCTTATTGTCTACTCATATACCCGCAGAGTCTGCCCGGACTCACCACCCCTGCTTTCTTCTTTGTTGTTTTAGATAGCAGGTGACTATTTCTTGGAGCCAGGAGAGGATCCAGTTGCCAGTCCCCAGTGTCGAGTTGAGTTAGTCTTCCGTATTTGGTTTAATTATTTGTTTCAGTACTTGGAGTTGCATTTTATTCGTTATTGGATTTTGTTGTTAACAGAGACTTTTGTGTTCTCTCTGGATTGTTGTTCGTTGCTGTTTAAGGTGGCTGAGCCGCCCGTTATCTTTTGTGTTAATATAAACTGCGTGGTGATGTTTTATTTTCTGTTATGATGGCTGAGTCATCTTTTATGTGGAGATATATGTATTGTTGCCCCATATTGTCCGCTGTACAGGGGAGATGCTGCCCGATTTTCGAGGAAGCATGTGCCTCTGGGGGGCGTGATAATTTTTGGTATCAGAGCCAAGTTTTGCGAGTTCCTTTGGGATCTGTGGATTTTTACGATGTTGTTGTTAGTGCGTCAGTTTGCCAAGTTTTGCGATGTTTTGGTGTCTGTGGGTTTATGGAGTGTTTTACGAAGTCAATCTGTATGTTACAGATTTATTTATTTTTGCGGAGTTTTTTTCTTGAGGGTTGACGAAGTTGTTTTGTTTTACGAGGTCAATCTGTATCTTACGGATTTATTTTTCGGAGTTATTTTCTGGTTATGGTTGTGATGGGACTTGGCAGCAACGAGATCTCTCCCAGTAAACAAGAAGTAAGTAAGTATGACTCTGGTATTCTCTTACATGTTACATGTACTACCTAGTTGAGGTTAGTTTGCCACCTTCCAATTTAATTGGATTGGATACCTATTTTTGTGCCTGTCTGTTTGATATCCACTGTCTTTGTTTTAGCCTGACTTGTAATTGGTTAGTTATATTCGCATTCGTGGTCAACCCAGAGAATGTTGATTCTTTGATAGTGTCGACTGATGAGACGCATAGTTAAGGTTAAACCTATTTACAACCTATTGGAAGGTAAAGATTTCAGTCTCGAGGTATTTCTTTTGCCATACTATTAATAGTACCAGTACCATCTACTACCAAGAGGATGAGAGTTAGAGTGTGTATACAGGTAGGTAACTAGCAAGTTAAACTGTTCACTTGAATTGCACAACAGATTAATTTCGGTTCATTAATGTAATGTGACTTGATTCTTGAGATCTTACCACTCGAGAGGCTATTGTTTTCTAAGTATTTATGGCTGGCGTCGAGTGGTTTAATTAGTTGGTTAGGAACTAGACCCGAATTTGAGAGGAACACAGCATGAATCTGATTTGAATGCTTGAATGTTGTCTAATATATATATATATATATATATATATATATATATATATATATATATATATTATATATATATATATATATATATATATATATATATATATATATATAGTTGGGTAAATCAAGTTGAACTTGGTTATACAAGTATATGATCTGAATCGGGTTATAATATGAAAGAATGTTCTCAACTCTCTAATATCCTTTGCCTAGTCACCAATTTCTGACCTTTGCTAGCCGCATCTACTCTCCCATCACGCATACCTTGAAAGTTGCTAGACATGGTTGGTATCAATCAATCGCCAATACATTCAAATTTTACTACACTGATCAGATAAAAAAAAAGAAGCAAAACCATTATAATTTAAACTTATATCTACCAATTTTCTCAAGAGAAAAGGGCTTACCTCTTTCACTTTCTCAAGTCGTGAATTGTCTGTATGATTGTGAATGAAGTCTGCAGAAAAGTTAACATAAGGAGGCATAAGCCGCTAACCAATGATAAAGTCATGCATGGGCTGCTGCAGTATTTCCTCTTTGCTTCTTCCATCCATATATTCTTTCTGCCCGTGTGATGATCCGTTACTTTCAGAAACAGGTTGCCTAGGTGATTTGGTTTTGAAGCAATGGGGCCTTGAGGGCAAAATCCTTCTAAAAAATTCAACAACCTTCTTGACAGTACTCATCTTGTTAATAAGAACCCCATTTAAGTGAAGCAGTCTAACGTCTTCCTCTCCATGCATAAGACAACTAAGGAATGTAACATAGGATGTAATGTGTGGTCCTGCATTTGTGTAGCAGTACTCAAATGCAACAAGATTGGAAATTAGAACTGCTGTTGAGTTATAAAGTTGTAAGGTAGGCATCTCCATGGTCCCTTCATGGAACTTGATTTCCAAAAGGCTACCTGAATCCTTGTTCCCTCTAAATTTGACACCAGATTGTTGCAGCTCTTTTGCACTTGGTATCCAGATATGGTGCATGCTACGAGATAATCTTAGCTTAAGGTGAATTATATTTTGACTTAAAGCTGAATTGTCAACATATAGTGGCTGAATTTGCCATTCAGGTGGTTTATGATTTAATAGTTTGGTGTAGTTTGTTGTATTAGTACATGGACGTTGAAGGTTTATGATTTATATAAACAAGCGAATCAGACATTTTTCAAGTCAAACTGAAATCACTACTGATGTTGAGTCGCATGCTTCCAATTCATATACAAAGCGGTCTTAACTAGTATTTGGCTTGGATTTGAAAGCTAATTTTACTTGGGTTTGGTTTGCAACAAAACCGTTTAGTTGTTTTTCCCATGAAATAGCCAAATACTGATTGTAAACTATCTAATGGTAGTAATGCTACATTCCTATCTCCACATCACATCATCAACTGGAATTGACATTATACCCAAGAGTTACCATTTGGAAACAAATTTTACAACTAAAATGAATTGCAAATTAGTGGTGATATATTTCCAATCAGATTGTGTGTTAGATTTTCTAATCAAATATGCTTCCACCTTCCTCATCTTACTCAGTGAACTTATACCATGCAAGTCATGACATCAGTTTAAGTCATGGCACCAAGGAAGCTCATGTCTAGCTCTTAAGAGGGATACTTTGATACTTAAGCATGCCAAAAGTGCTTCGCTTAGCTATGTGATAGACATACTTTACTCTCTTGTTAAATATAAGACTTCATTAATATAACTTGAATCCTAGAATGTAGTATAGTCTTTGACTGATCAAGCATTTAAGGGTTGGAATTTAATCTATATATGCAATTTAGGGATGCCATTTTGGTCTCGTACTAAAGCCCATGTTTTGAAAGTTGAGGTTGGATTGTGAAGATTAGAGTGCCTAGATATGCATTGGTTTAAGTTCAAGTTCCTGATATATTCAGGCTACCAAGCACTCTTGAAACTTAGCATTATCATATGTATGAACCCTTCTGCTGCAGACCTATGGAGAACTGTATACCCCAACCCTTCCTCCAGTTGTCTGCTTGCAAAATGGGAAAAAAACCAACAAGTAATCATATCTTATCTGACCCTGATTTGTGCTGATTTAACCTGGGTCGAGTATGTTGTTGTACATATATATGTGTAATCGTACGTTGTAATATAATTATTGCAACCCCCATTACTTTAGAATAAATATATATCTAGGTTGTCCAATTAGAATAAATATATAGCTTCTGGTTGTTCTTCAGTGTGGGGTTGATCCATTGGCAAGGGATAGATTAGATTGTTTCAACTTGTTTGAAAAAGGCCAGGCAGATTGCCTACGATATCTAGGATCCTTCAATGTACCCATGATGGTTGCAGAAGGTGGTGGGTATACCATGCGCAACGTTGCTCGCTGCTGGTATCCATTAGAATCTACTGGCAATAAGTTGTTTATTAATGTTTAATGTAGTTTTTGCAGACTTTTCTGGAATAGGAGATCTGAAGGTTAAGACGCCACCTTTCAATGGTTCACCGTGGAATCTGGCTTTAGTTTAGAATCCTATTGTGAATAGGTTGATGTTGTAGGATAGTTTCGTTGTTCCGTGGTGGGAAAAGACCTATACTGATCTGTTCGGATCAGAATTCTTGTCATAAGTTTTCATTGTTGCAGATCTGTGATAAGAAAGTAGTTTGCTGTCTTGGTGAGGTTTCACTAGGTTTGTTGTGGTGGATATAGGTTGATGGGAACTTGATTTTTGGAAGAATTGAGTTTGGTTAATCATATTTAGAATTAGGTGTTTAACCTAATTATGATGATTAGGTTAGGAAGTAACACGTTGTTACTTAAAATTTACTTAAGTAAGTGGTATGATTAAGATTTATTTTAGTTATTAGTTATGTGTAGATCAGCTATGCCAGCATGTTAGTCATCAGTTTTCCAACCTCAGCAGATGGTCGAAGCTACAAGTTATCAGATTCAGCGAACGATGGGAGCTCCAGCACCTCAGACTATGCATCCAGCAATAATTCAGATGATTCAGCCTCTACATATTCAGACGACGCCACCATCAGTTCCAGAGATGGACCGGGTTTACACCGCCACCAGGAGAAGGTACAGCAGATCAATGGATCGATTTTCTGAGATATTAAAGAGCTATAGGGTATCTACGTGTAGGTCACTATTTGTAACTGGGTAGCTACCTTAGAGAGATGTTGAACATTTCCCAATATGATAGATAATGCGTATGACTCGCAATCAGGGTTAAGGTTGGTTGACAGCACCACTCTGATGAGGAAGCTACATGGGAGCTCGAGGATACAATCAGAGCTCGCTATCCTCAGTTGTTTACTTGAGGTGCGTATAGTTAGTTTCGTTTTGTATATCTGTTACTTATGAGTTGTTAGTACATGTTGCGGTTGACTAGTACATGTTGTGTTGACTAGTGATTGTAGTGGTTCACTAGCTAAATTTGGGGGACCAAATTTGTATTAGTGGGGAGAATGTTGAAAACCGAAATTTTAAAGGGCTTAGTTGTAATTTTCTAAATTTGGAGGGCCTTTTTGTAAAACTGCTTTAAAAAAAAATTTAAGGCCCAAAAATCTCTCTTCGTAAACCCTATCTCACCGAATCAGTTTTCCCCCACCTCCCGATTCAGTTTTCACCATTTCCCTTCTCTGCCGACGTCCGACGTCGTCTCCTCTCCCCGACCGAGCGACGTCGAGCGCTTCCGCATCCTTCATCCTCTTCATCTTCTTCTTCTGTCAAGAAGCCAGGGATTGTAGCGACTTCTTCTCCCCTCTCGGCTTCACCCGACGCTTTGCGAGAAGCCCTAGCCGACCGTCGCCGCCTCATCGCCGCCGTGCTCTCTCCCTCCATCTCCTCCTTCCTCTTCACCTCACGTGAACAAGGAAGCAAACGCTTTGCTTTGCGTAGAGCCCTAGCCGAATTTCTCTGGAGCCCTAGCCGGATTGCTCTCTACACGCGAAGGGAATCCGCAGACCTTTCATCGTGAGTTCCTCCTCTCTTCTTCCTGACCTGTGTTGTTGACTTGGGAATTTACTTTGTTTGGAATTTTGCCATGAAGTAGACTCTTAATTGGATTCTATGGTGTTTAGAATTTTGCCGTGAGTTTACAAAGGTGGCGGCTGGATTGATGTTTGTTCTCATTATTTGTTGATCGGAAAAGAATGAGAACTGGGGGTGTTGGATCAAATATTAACAGAGCTCTCGTTAGTATAAGATTGGTGTATCCTATATTGTATTCCATATGGTTCCCTTTGATTTGGGTAGTGTTCTGTTTCATTTGTACCGTGAGTTTCAATTCGGAAAGGTTATCTATAAATATAGATGAATTGATGCTAAATTAATAGTGCTCAGTTTGGATGGTTTAATGGTAAACTTGATAGAGTTATTTGTTTGAAATTGGTGGTAATTTGTTAGGTTAGTTGGGAAAGTTGACTTAATAACCTAGTTGTCATAAATTAGGTTAAGAAGGACATTGTTGTTGTTTGGGAGTTTTTAATTAAATATATGTTGTAATGAGGATCTATCCTAATCATGTAAGTATTTTATTTAGCTAATTTATTAACTTTAAAATTAGCTAAATTTTATTATTATACAGGACCTTGATCTCGGACTCATTTATGATCGTGGAAGGTTCCCTCATTTACGTTCTACAAATAAAAGCGGGTACTAGCTTCTCCTTTGTACTCGAATAGTTTTCTTTACCTTAAAAGCATGACTATATTATGTCTGATAGGTTGCTTGACCTTGTTCTTTGTCGTTATTTAAAACATCGCCGTTGAGACTTATTCTTCATTGATCTTCGAGTGTTCCCAAATTCGTATCTGTACAGTCCTAGATTGATTTTCTGTTCTATAAAGTACCGCTTGTACGCGAGTACCAGAAGTCCATTACACACAGATAGGTTTATTTGGCATTAGAAATACCCTACCTAGTAGTGTAGGTGCATAATCGTGGGTTTTTGATTTCCGGTTGATTGTATTGATGCATCATGTATTCGTTGGACTTTATTGCATCGTTGTTTCTCCGGTTGTTCGTGCATCGTATAACATGCACCATACTTGCACGTTGCATACTAACGACTGTTGGCTTACATTTGGTTAAGCCGTCGTTAGTCATATTGTTGCTCGATTCACTCAACCACTTGTTGTCGTGGTAGATTTTAGAGTGCGAGCATCTGTCCTGTTGTGCTAAACAGTGACACCCTCACCGTTGTTTTTAGAGGGATGAGCTGTTGGTGGCTCATCGTCACCGTTGTTTTTTGAGGGATATTGTAGCTGTTGATAGCACCCCTGATGTACCGGGGTCTGGAGTGTGAACTCCCTAGCATCCTGTCCACTCAACCACACCTTTTTTATTTCCAATTTTATTCAGTAGGAGCATGTATGAGCTAACAAACATGATTTACTACAAAGGCAATATTAGGTCGTGTGATAATGACATATTATAAAGCTCCAACAATGCTTTGACCAATCTGGGGATCAGACATAGCAGGTGAAAGTGCAGAGAAATTAGTAATAACAATTGGTGTAGAGACCGAATGTGCTCCATCCATTTTAGCTCTCTGAAGAAGCTTAGTGCCCCCGGGGCTATGGTGCAGCGGTAGGGTCGCTTGTAGTTAACCCAAGCATCCGCGGTTCGATCCCCAGCTGCGGCGCATTTTGCAAGAATTTTTCCTCCAAATGGGGCGCGAACCCTGGGATGCTGGGCTTCTAGACTGCCCACCGTGAGCGCTTCCCGATTTACCCTGGTGACCGGTGGGAAACTTTCGTGGGGCCGGGCAGGTCACCCCAGGTTCAATTTGTCTACTGCCTGGTTCATCATTTTTTTTCTCTGAAGAAGTTTAGTAATATATTTACTTTGAGAGAGGAGACAACCTTCTTTATGTAGAATAAGTTCAATATCAAGGAAAAAATAAGCATTATCTATATCTCGAATAGGGAATTTTTGATTGAGATGATTTAATAGAGTTGTAATGCCCTTTTAATTATTGTCGGTTATTAAAATGTCATCTACGTAGATGAGAAAAAAATATCATAGATCTATCATTAAATTGATAGAATAGAGAAGAGTCAATCTTTGATCTAGAAAATCCTTGAATTTGCAACCACTCTGATAATCTATGAAACCATGCACGAGGAGTTTGCCGAAGACCATAAATGGATTTCTTTAGCTGACAAACACGAGTTGGAAATTGTAGATGGATAAATATATGCAGTTGCTCCGTAAATATTGTTTCCTCAAGATTGTCATGAAGGAATGCATTAGAAACATCTAATTGTCGTCCATGCTAATTATAACTAAGCTATCGATAACAATAGTCGGACAGATGTAATTTTAATGACTGGGCTAAAGGTGTCGTTGAAGTCAATACCTGGTTCTTTATTAAATCCTTTGACTACAAGTCGAGCTTTATACCGTTCAACAGAACCATCAGTTCGATGCTTAAGGCGAAATACCCATTTACAGCCCATAACATTCATAGAGGAAGTGCGTGAGACTAGACTCCATGTTACATTGCAAAGAAGTTTATCAAATTCGGTAGTCATTACACTGTGCCAATTTGGATCCTTGTTTGCTTGAGAAAAATAAGTTGGTTCAACAAATTTTAAAAAAGCCACTAGAGCTTCTGGAAGAAAATATTGAGTTGTCATTGGTGGACAACGTGCATAAATATCGCTTAAGGGAAGCATGCAATGAGGATTATTATTATCTGAATCACTTATTGATGGTAACGAGGAAGTAGAATGACATGGTAATTTTGATGATAGGCTTGCATTATTTGAGGATTTAGAATTAGAAAGCATATTATCTTCGACTGGTGAGACTTTTGAGATTGGAGTAGCAGCTTGAGGTGATTCTGATGGTACAGTGGAGTTATTAGAGATTTCCGGAGTAGGACCTAGTATGTCAACACTTCTGATAATGTTAGGTAGCATCAAGAATGTCACCTGTATCTCGAGGAGAGATTGAAGAAGCTGTTGAAAAAGGAAATAGAGACTCATCAAAAGTAACATGCCGTGAAATATATATCCGTCCAGTTGGTATGTACAAGCATCGATACTCATGGTAAAAATTGTTATAACCGAGGAAAATAGAGTCAATGTATGCGGAACCGACGCATGATAACGAAGAGCTAAGGCAGTTTCAACTATATGTCTATGTTTTCTCTCAGTGGAGCCATTTTGCTTTGGAGTATGAGGGCAAGAGATTCTATGAACAATTCCACAAGAGACAAGATAACGATGAAGAACTTGATATTCCCCTCCTTAATCAGAATGAAAAAAGAATATTTTACGATTAAAATATCGTTCAATTTGATTTTGAAAATAATGGAATATATCTAATAAATTAGATTTTCTTTTCATAGGATAAAGCTATGTATATTTACTAATAAATTAGATTTTCTTTTCTTAGGATAAAGCCATGTATAAATTAGAAATCGTCCAACTCAGCCTGTACCAGTCGACTGCCCCCTGGGCCAGTCGACTGGCACACTGAAAAATAGTTTTCCAACATTTTTGACCCAACTTCAGAAATGCGCCAGAAATTTCACAAATCTTGAAATATTCTCAAATTTTGTGGAGGGGTTTGTGATACTCATATCTACTTGGAAAAAATACATCCAAAAATATATCTATTATCATTCCCAAGTTTGACACAAAATCCAAAACTACCTAATTAGTTCAATGAAACCTTGACCTAAAGTCTTAGTTTTGGTTTCCTCTTGATGTCACTGCCCATATCAAACCACAATGCATCCCTAGTATTAATTTATATGACATTTATACATCAAAAATCATTTCTCATGCTTTATGACTCCAATGTCACATTTTCATGCATGAAACTTAATTCCAACGTGCCAAAACCCAAGAATTAAGACTTAAGTCTGTCTCCAACTCTTTTAGCACACTCCATGACCCACCTAGACCTCCTAGAGAAACATCTCCAGAGATCCATTTACCATGGATCCCAAAGACTCCTAGAGCTCCCCCTTGAGCTCTTAGCCCTAGCCACCTCCCTAGGTGACTCAACAAACAGTAGACCACACCGGTGTTCCCCCGGTGACTCTTGACCTACAAACTTGACCTTTTTATCCTTGGACACTTTGTCCTAGGTTAAGTCCTTCATTTTGCCTTTAAATGACACTCCCTTGTCATTTTCGGACTTCCCCTCCTTGCCATAATTATATGCTACCTAGCATATTTCTTCCCATTGGCATTGTAATATGTCGCTAGAAAAATTACAAAAATTAGCGACGGATATTTTCTAAATCCGTCGCTAATAGCAACGGAATATTGACCATTCCATCACTATTTGCGATGAATATTTGACTTTCCGTCGCTAATTACTATAAAATAGCGATGTAACTTTTTGATTCCGTCGGTATTACTCCCGTACACATCACCCCTGGTTCCAGTATTTTGTGACGAGAGGTTATGTATCCGTCGCAAATAGTGACAAATTATTTATTAAAATCCGTCGCTAATAGCGACGGATAGCACAAATTTCGTTGCTATCCTCACCTACGGCGGCGCGAGAAACGACGACGTTGTTTTCGTCGCTATTCCGTCGTTATTATCGTTTAGCGACGAAATCGATCCGTCGCTAATTGTGGGGGTTTTTTTTGTTGTGTTTGTTCTCTTCTCTCTAACCAGTTCTTTGAGCTCCACTCTTTCGAGTTAGTCTAAGGGTCTTCCCGGACTGAGCTCAGGGAGCTTCCTTATTCTCCCGAGATAGTCTCGGGGCCCGACTTCCCTACCTGGCCTCAGGTGTCTAACCTAGTCAGCACTGCCACATAACTTTTTTGTGTGTCATGTATCCTCCCCAATTATCCATCCCTATCACCGATATCACTAGCTGATCTAAGATATATACCTCTATCATTCCTGAATAAAGAAACAAAATCAATTCTTCTCTAGTGTTCCGGAAGGAATCGACGTGGACGACGAGTCACCAGAGTATATCCCACGAGGACGATGACGAAAGGAAAGGAGATCCTACCCTGCGAGATCAACACGAGCGTTAATGGGAACATGCCGGAGATTTTTCGACGAAACCCACTCCGACGCTCAAGTTAGCACTCAAGTCCCTTGTAGGAAGAGAATCAAGGAGGAAGTTATCAGTTTTTGAGAGCGTCGCCTCTTTATCTAAGGTCGAAGTACCTTATAATACTTGGGAGCTTGGTTGCACGTACCTCCATGTTCTCCTCCCACGTTCCATTTTTGTCGATTACCTGATAACTATTAAGTAACGGCTCCAGCGATTATTAAGGCCTTAATTGTCGCATATAAAAGACAATAATTATCTGCCAATGTTCCTAAATAAGAAAGGAGAACCATTATTGGAATAGGGTTATCGGGTGTATGACTCTTCAGGCTCCGCACTCCCGAGAGGGTCTCGGGAGTCTTCTCCCCTGGGAGGGCCTCGGGAGTCTATCTTCCCGGGGAGATCTCTGGAGTTTAAGGTCATCCCGAGTTGATCTCGGAGATCTGCCTTCTCGAGATGGTCTCGGGAGTCTCTTTCCCTAGAAGAGCTTCGTAGACTATCCCAAGTTAGTCTCGGAGATCTGCTTTTCCGAGATGATATCGGGAGTTTGAGATAGGCATTCAAACTCGATAGACCCAGATACATAATTTTTTTATTTCATATATCAATCCAAGAGAGTTGAACCCCATCACCTAGGTTTCAAAAATCATATATTTGGCATGATGCAGATAGTATTGTTGTAATGCAGCACAAATTCTCCACTGAGAAGGGATGTTGACATTGACTGATGATTGGACGTTGCCGAAACAGCTGAGATTGTGTCAGGCCTACCAAACATGCAGCAAGCGTCCAACTTGCACATATTAGTAAGATAAATAATAGACACACTCAAAATGAATGTCGTAATAAAAATTTTAATCGTCATTCAATAGTATGTCTGACGTTCGATCGTCAATCGAATATTATCGGCAGCTTCTGATCATCGCCCCGAATCAAACTATACCTTAGGAGGATGGTAAATCCATCAGGATCGCCTGCAACGGTGAACCCGTCGAAATCGACGGTGAATGATACGAGATCACAATTACGGTGATCCCCGACGGGTTCACAGTGCCCCCCAGGGTATAGTTTAATTCGGGACAGTAGTCGAAGGTCGCCGGTAATATTCGATCACCGATCGAACATCAGAAGTGTCGTCGATTGATGGTTAAAAATTTTACTGATTTATTCATTTTCACTGTAAGTATCATTACTCTATTAATAATGGTGGAAGAAAAGTGAGATTTTGTTCCCATCTCTATCGTTTCAGGCTTTAATCTTATATATGAACAATATCCAAAATCCAAAGGCTAGCTCGTTGGACTAGCTCGAGGGATCTTGAGCTGTACAAGTATAGATTGGGGAGCGATCATGTTTAGTCATGACTCATCTCTGTGAGGATCATATTGCGTGGTGGTTCATATATACTTGCAAGTATCCCATCTAGTCAAAGCCCATCCTCACAGTTCATGTAATTGGGTTGAGAGATGGGGCTCGACGTAGCCCGTAGGGAGTTTGAGAGGTTCAAAATTACTAGAGGAGAGAGCTCAGGGAGCTCTGACCGACGAACTCAGGGAACCTAGCAACTCTCAGTGCTCGGAGGGGAGAGTTGCTTAAGAGACCTGGCCACCGAGTCATGTAAGGTATTTTAGGCTCTAGAGGATAAACTATAAGCTATATTTGATTTGAGTTTTTTTTCATAAAAAATTACATTTTCTTAATATTTGAAAAATAATTTTTAGATATTCTTGAATTTTCTAAAAAATATTAATTCTTTTTCTAAAAAACAAAGGTAAAAAAATACAAATTAAACATCATTTTTTAGAAAATCATACTTTTTTAAAAAAAATTAAAACGAAAAATAGATAAATCAAATACAGTCTAAGGAATTTAAGTCTTTACATGAGACACTTTGAATTAAAATTTAAAAATTTTAATTTAAAAAAATTAAAATTATATGATATTTATAAATTTGATATCTGTAATAATATTTTGAATAGATTGCTTCATCTATAAATTTCCTTTAAATCTACATTTGCATCTTAAATTTTGTTGATACTCATATCAGAAAAAATTTATTTTCACTTCCTACATACAAAATTTTATTTGTTTCAACTCCTTAATTCATATTGGTTTATTTAATTTTCCTCATTGTTTTTAGGTATAAAACATCCAAAATGAGATATAATTCTTCCTAAATTCAGTATCATTTAACTAAAATCTAATATATTCTCTATTAAATTGAGTACGACTATTTTTCAAACTCAATTGATTGAGAATCGATCGGAGCTACTCATAATTGATTGGAGCTACTCCAATTGATTGAGGAGGAGTTCTGATTGATTAGAAATTGATCAATTGTGTTTGCCACAAGAGATTTGCGCTTTACATCGTGTAAGATGCTTCTCCGCCTGAAGGCTTCACATCGTGTAAGAGGCTTTATCCTATTTTCTGAGCTTTACATTGTGTAAGAGGCTTTATCCTATTTTCTGAGCTTTACATCGTGTAAGTGGTTTCTCTGCTCAAAAGAGTTATTCAGGAGATTTACGCTTTACTTTGTTTTAAATTAGCAACCTCTCTGGTTGCAAACCAAGTAAATCCATTTGCCTCTTTCTTTTCTGTTTTGTTTTCTATCTATTAATGTTTTTTATTTGAACTAACTTCCATTTTTGTTTAGCAAAAATAAAAAATAAAATTTTTATTTTCAGGGACAATTCACCTCCCCTCTTACCGACCGCACGATCACCTTTATACTATATAGGCGGAACACGGATAAATCGACAACAGTAGGGTCTGCGGTGGTGCCCTCTCTATCCACATGAATATCCATATCCCTTTGTTTCTATTGGGCATGTGGGCGTGATGACTACAATCATTATGAAAGAGTAACGTCAGTTCCAAGGAGGTGTATCCTTTAACCCTCTATTTGGATGAGATGAGTAAAAGTTCATTAATGGAAAGGAAAGGGAAGAGAAGAGAAGGAAGAAGAATTTCCTTACACTCCAAATCGGGGTTGTAAGAAAATAAATTATTTGAGAGGTAAAAGAGGGTAAAAACTCTCCTTCCCTTCCCTCGTCCCCTTCATCTTCTTCTCATAGATAAAAGTTATCATTCCATTACTTATATTTTCCTCACCTCCTCCTAAACCGACCATAAAGATCAAGTAGTATTCTCCGCTATTCCCTATTCTCTCCTTTGAGTCTCTTACATTTGACTTGAGCGCAGGATCTCGTCGATATCTATCCGGACCCCTTCCAGTGGCGTAGCCACGTTAGTGTTAGGGGGTGCGGTCGCACCCCCGACACTTTATATATATATATATATATATATATATATATATATATATAAAATAATGATCAAGTGCGGACTGTTGCTGCGGACCGCCTGCGGACAAGGCTTGTGTGGCAACGAGGAGCTGCGAACGAGGCTTGCGTGGCAACGAGGAGCTGCGAACGAGGCTTGCGTGGCAACGAGGAGCTGCGAACGAGGCTTGCGTGGCATCGGGGACAGCGGCAGCGAGGCAAAACAAAATTTAAGCGGCTCATTTTCGCGACTCCCTCTCTCGCACCCGCTCCTCCTTCCTCTCTCGCGAACTAAAAGCTCCTCGCTGTTGCCCTGCTCCTCCTTCCTCTCTCGCGAACCCTTAAAGATCCTCGCTGCCGCCCCGCTGCTCATCGCCTGGTACCTCTCCAACCTCCCGGCCTACCGCACCGCCGTCAGCCCGCTCCTCCGCGGCATCGAGGTCGGCCTCGCCCACGGCTACCTCCTCGTCGGACCCCTCGTCAAGACCGGCCCGCTCCGCAACACCGAGGTCGCCGGCGCGGCCGGGTCTCTCGCCGCCGCCGGCCTCGTCGTCATCCTCACCATCTGCCTCAGCATGTACGGCAGGAGTCGGCGGGGGTTAGGCTGCGGGCTTGCTTCGGCGAAAGAGAGGTCGGCGGGAGAGGAGTCGGGATTCGGAGAAGAGAGGTGCGCCTGTAAGGTTTTTTCGAGTTTGTATGCCACGAAGGGTTTTGTTCGCGTTAGTATGCCACGAGGGCATCCGGTCCACAGCAATCGCGATCGCTGTAACAGTCGCCTTGCTGACAGTCGCCCAATTCGGTCTGCAAGCCGGTCTCTACCGCCGATCTCCGTCCGTCGGCCATCGCCATCTCTCTTGCGGGTCAGTCCTCCCGTCCGCTTGCGACGTCTGCTCGTTTGATCTTGCAGACCAATCTCTCGTGCTCGCAGACTGGTCTCCATCCCATAACACCCGGTTTCCAGATTCTGTAGCTACAGTCTCAGATCTTTTTACGGCGGCGAGGTAGTTCTTCTTCATCTCGACTACAGCAGGATTAGATGATGACATTTATTTTTATTTCATAATTGTTTTAGGGGTATGCATATTTTAAGTAGATGTTTAGAGATCTGGATACAAAATCCTTATGTCGATTATAGTTTTACGTGGAAAATTAAATAGTTCAAGCAGATTAAACAGGAAATTTACTTAGGCTTATCATCTTGCGCTACCATTTTAATTTTTGAGAACATTTAATCTTCTCTTTTGGATGGGGTAACCACTTGGCCACGACTATGCTCCTTGCTCGAGTAGCCTTTTGTAAAAATTTTCTGGGTATTTAGTGGAAGCATGATTACTTGGCTCACTGTTATCCTTAATAAACATAGCCCATCTCACTGCACATGAAGAGAGATAATTACGAATATAAATATGTAATTTGATCATTTTCTTAATGGCTTCGTCTTTTGGGTTAAGTGAAATCAAATTTAATGGTTATTAATTTCTTTTAATGTGTTTCATGTATTGGCATACCATGGTGATCATGTATTGTTTGTTGGTTCAGCATGCCAGAAAGTAAATCAACAATCAGGCTTATGTGGGCACCAAAGGTGCTGCCTTCTTTTGGTGGAGTTAAAAATAGGTCAGAGAAGTTGCCCAATCAAACAAAAGATTTTATTGAGAAACCTTCTGTTGAGCTTGTAGATGGCCTGTACTTACCACCCAGAGATCCACGCAAGCTGAGTAAGTTGCTGAAGAGAAATGCAAAAGACACAGCTGGTCGAAGTTGGTGAGTAGATGCCCAACTCAATGGTTCCACCTTTCACTTATTTTTAGATGCCTAACATATGTTCTTGTGCAGGTTTGATATGTCTGCCCCTAAAATTACTCCTGAGATAAAGAATGACCTTGAGATTCTCAAGGTTTGTTTTTTGTTTCATTCTAGGCTCCCAATGTTAATCAAATTTCTCGGCCATTTATCTCTTTTAAAACTGAGAGAATGTCATGTTGTGAAGATTCAACTTCTCTCATTTGCTTTTTTTTTTTTTATTGCAATGCTGAATTTGGTTAATGGTGTTTCACTATTTGTGAACACAAGGCACTAGGGCCCTTCAAGTAGATCTGAAAATATTTCTTATATATTTAAGTTGTTCTTGATCGTAATTGCTATATGATTATGAATTTATTATAAGCTTCATTGTAAAAAAGTACATAGGGTTTTTCATTGGCACATTACTGAGTGTTCTTTTCTGGCACATTACTTATGGTAATTCTCGTTAATAGGCCAATGCTAGGCTGTGAATACTATTCAACCTTATATGCTCTGCTAACATGAGAATTTTACCTTCTTTTCTCAGAAAACGAAAGCTGCGTGAAATTCATGAGAGCCACCAGACCAGTGGGCGTGAGAAGTGGAAACATAAAGGTCGTCAAACTTGGAAACGGGCCAAGGAAAGAAGGAAATGACCTTACCTGTGCATTATTTAGGGGGATAATGGCTAGCAAAAATGTGTTTTCAGAAATGTAACAAGAGGAACACCACTTGCCTACCACTACCATTTGTTTACCTGAAGGATGTTAAGAAATGGATGGGAATGTTAACGTGGTGCCTAAGAATTATGGGTTATGTATCAAAATTTCAAGGGAAGTTATTGTGTCAGTATTTAATTTACTTATTTCGCATTTGAATGAACTTATTCACGTTTTTGTCACCTCATATTTTTATGTTTATTTTTAAATTTGTGGTGTTGATGTAAACTTGATGGATATCTAAATTTCCAAAAAAAGGTGGTGAATATCTACATTGTCTTGCAAGGTAATTACTTTGCTTGGATATGTATCTTAATTACTTGCGGTGAAAGTGTAGTCTATTGTCTTGCAAGGTTACTTGTAGTCCTCTTTTTTATACATTTTACTAAATCTAATAATCTTTTCCAGTGTATCAAAATCAAGAAATCAATTTTCACCAACAAAATGTCAATCCATTCAATTTAACGACAAGGCTCCTACTCAAAATTTCTAATTAACAAGGGCCAATCTGAGTGTATGTTTGCGTTGGTAGACTTCAAAAAACACAACGCTACCATTCGTCGACCACATTGCTCCCTTTGGCTGACTGAGTAAGCTTGATCGATTTGATTGGTTGATTTTGCTTAATCGAAAACATAATTAATAAAGTTGGGTAACGTCGAATCTCGGACAATCAGCTCAGTCGTCAGGATAAATCAGAAAGCGTCCGCGATGGGTGGTCTAAAAGTCCAATGTTCCAAGATTCGTGCCCAAAACTTCTGCAAAATGTTCTGTGCTATAGCTGGGGATTAAACTTCATATGCCTGAGATTGACGATAACCTGGGTTCTCGCTTAATCTGAGAACCTCTGTATGCTTGTGATCAGATTGTTTTAATTTCTTTGGCAATTCAATAACATTATTATCACTTAACTGAGATCTTCTTGAAGATTTAAGGTCAGTGTAATTTGCTATCTGTTCTTGAGATTGAGATAAAAGAAATCATGCATCTTTGGATAAACTCGGCGTTACAATTACCTTCTAAATAAGTTCTTCTGCAATATACAAATCTTTGGGTTTTCTTTTCTTTTATTTTTTTTTTGTTGTTGTTCTGAATCGAAGTCGCAAACACAAGTTTTTGATCCAATCTACTTGATGTAGTAAGGGAGGTCAAGGACGTAGAGGAGGAAGTAAGCCCAGATGACGCCGGAGATTCCGCTGAAGAAGAAGCCCCCGCTGAACTGCGCCCAGCCCTCCGCCGTCTGCAGCTTGCCCGCCTCCATCTTCCGCCCGATCAGCGTCAGCGTCGGCGCTGTCGACGGGTCGCCCTCATTGAAGGACGCGACGCCGTACATGCTAAGGCAGGCGGTGAGGATGACGACGAGGTCGGTGGCGGCGGCGAGAGACCCGGCCGCGCCGGCGACCTCGGTGTTGCGGAGTGGGCCGGTCTTGACGAGGAGGTAGCCGTGGGCGAGGCCGACCTCGATGCCGCGGAGGAGCGGGGCTGACGACGGTGTGGTAGGCCGGGAGGCCGACCTCTCTTTCGCCGAAGCAAGCCCGTAGCCTAACCCCCGCCGACTCCTGCCGTACATGCTGAGGCAGATGGTGAGGATGACGACGAGGCCGGCGGCGGCGAGAGACCCGGCCGCGCCGGCGACCTCGGTGTTGTGGAGCGGGCCGGTCTTGACGAGGGGTCCGACGAGGAGGTAGCCGTGGGCGAGGCCGACCTCGATGCCGCGAAGGAGCGGACAGACGGCGGTGCGGTAGGCCGGGAGGTTGGAGAGGTACCAGGCGATGAGCAGCGGGGCGGCAGCGAGGATCTTTTAGGGTTCGCGAGGAGAGGAAG
>JAGFNQ010000245.1:0-81843 GCA_024364735.1 Boesenbergia rotunda
AATGATCTAGTCCTAACCCCTTGATGGATGTCTCCAAACAATTTGGTCTTGGGGATGACTAGAGGCTAATCTCGTTTGTCTTGGTGTTGGTGGTGCTTCTTGAACGAGTTCACTAGACACAAGTTCAGCCTCAGGATCCGGCTGATCAATGAGTTGTCTAGGCTCACCGTCATCAGACTCATCACCATCAACAATACTCGGATTTTCATTCAAACTAAGTCTCCTTAGTTCGATTTGAACTCCTTCTACATTATCTGATTGGTCAATTGATTTTGGAAATTCCTCAAAAACCACATCAGAAGACTCTTCAACTAGTCTAGTTCTCTTGTGTAGACTAGGTAAGCTTTACTAACGAGGGAGTACCCGACTAGTATCCTTCATCAGCTTTTGCCGTGAACTTTCTAAGATGATCCTTGGTGTTTAGGATGAACACCTTACACCCAAACACCCTAAGGTGTTTAACCGTAGGTGGTTTTCCAAACCAAAGTTCATGGGGAGTCTTTTCTAAAAACCTATGGATGAGAACTCGATTTTGCACATAGCAAGCTGTATTTACAGCTTCAGCCCATAAGTAACTCGGGAGTGAGTACTCATTAAGCATGCTTCGTGCAGCCTCTTGAAGTGCACGGTTCTTCCTCTCTACAACACCATTTTGTTGTGGTGTTCTAGGAGTAGAGAAACTCATGTCTATAACCCTTATCTTGACAAAATTCTAGAAACCTTTGGTTTTGAAATTCACCTCCATGATCACTTCTTATTGTCTTAATTGTTGATGATTTCTCATTTTCAACCCTTCTACAAAAAGAAATGAAAATATCTAAGGTTTGATCCTTATGTTTTAAAAAGTAAGTCCAAGTATATCTAGTAAAATCATCAATGATAACAAAGCAATATCTACTTCCATTCAATGATATGATGGTACTACAATCAAATAGATCCATGTGAAGTAAATCTAAAGCATTGGAAGTACTTACATGCTTTTACCTTTATGTGCAGATTTTGTTTGCTTACCCATTTGACACGCATCACATAATTTATCTTTTCCATACTTGATGCTTGGTAAGCCTCGCACTAGTCCCTTGTTGGCCAACTTCCGGATGTTCTTCATGTTCACATGTGCTAGCCTCCGGTGCCAAAGTGTGGACTCTTCTTCTTTTGACATGAAACACTTAGCAAGAGCATTAGTAGCACTTTTAAAAGAAACTTGATAAATATTGTCTACTCTTGCTCCTACTAGTACCGTGTCCAAAGTGTCATTTTGTCTAACTAGACATTGACTTGGTTGGAAGTCAATTGTGTAACCCGTGTCACACAATTGACTGACACTTAGGAGATTAAACTTCATCCCCTTGACTAGAAGGACATTTGAGATTCTAAGACATTCGGATATTTGAATGTCTCCTATTCCTATGACCCTAAGACTACCATTGTTACCAAATGATACATTACCTCTACTCTTCTTGTGAAATGTGGTAAACAATGATCTATCCCCGGTCATGTGTTTGGAGCATCCACTATCAACAAACCAAGTTGATAGATGCTCCCCCTCAATCATAACCTACACAATTCGAAAAATAGAAGTCTTAGGTACCCAAACCTTGGGACCTAATGCATCAACTAAACATGACTTCGGCACCCATGCCTTGACAACTTTCTTTTGGATTTTGGGTGTCCTAGATTGTCTCATGTCAGTCCTAGACATGAGAGATACAAAAGAGGGTTCCTTAGGGCGGTAACCAATACCGGCCCTATTGTAGACCGCTCTTTGGGCATTCAAAATCATATCTAAGGTCTTAGAGCTATTTGAGAATTTCCCAAGAATATTCTTGAGCTTCTCAACTTCACTCTTCAATGCTTGGTTTTCCTCCACTAACTCATTATCATGCAAATCACTGATTTCCTCAACCTTAGAGGATTTCAGGCTTACAATCTCATGTTTCAAAGATTTAATTTCATCTTCTAGTAATTCAACATGCAAGTCATCAATGTTATCATCCCTAGAAGCTTTCAATTGATCAATCTCTAATTGCAATGCTTTAACTTTGTTTTTGGATTTCTTAAGCATACTAGTTAAACATGCAATTGCTCTATAACATTTTTCAAGCTCGGGAGAAGTTACCTCTTCATCATCCGAAGATGACGAAGCCGCGTTTGAGGAGCTTAAAGTTTCTTCACTGCTCTCCTCTCCAAAAGCCATGAGAGCCACTTGCCTTGTGCTCTTCTCCTCCTTCTCATCATCGGATGAACTAGAAGATGACTCATCCCAAGAAGCCTTCAAGGCTTTCTTCTTCTTCTTAGATTTCTCTTCTTTTCTTTTAGGTTTCTCCTCCTTTTTAAGCTTCGGACATTCATTCTTGAAATGTCCTCTCCTACCACACTCAAAGCAAGATGCATTATTCTTATCAAGCTTGAATTCACTAGTGTTACCTTTCCTTTTGAAACGTCGGTCTCTTCGCATCATCCTTCGCACGAAGTTCGCCATCTCGGATGAAGAGGAGCCACTGCCATCTTCCTCTGAGTTTGACTCGGATTCGGAGGAGGATGAAGATGATGAGATCTCTTTCTCCTTCTTCTTCTCCTTCTTCTTCTTAGTGGTCCGGTCCCCTGCAACTAAGGCAATCCCCTTCTCCTTGGGGCCTTTGTTAGCCATTTCATGCAATTCCATCTCACAAAATAAGTCATCTAATTTTACAATAGATAAATCCTTGGATACTTTGTAGGCATCCACCATGGATGACCACAAGGCATTCCTTGGAAATGCTTTCAAGACATACCTCACAAGGTCGCGATTCTCGACCTTTTCATCAATTGAATGAAGTCCATTAAGAACTTCCTTGAACCGGCTATGGAGCTCACTTACCGACTCATTCTCCTTCATGGAGAGGTTTTGAAGTTGATTGAGGAACAAGTCCCTCTTTGCAATCCTCGAGTCTTGGGTGCCTTCATGGAGCTCTATGAGTTTGTTCCACAAATCTTTTGCACTCGTGAAGGGACCAACCTTGATGAGTTGGTCTTTGTTCATGCCGCATTGTAGAGTGACAACCGCCTTAGCGTCGGCTTCACTTTTCTTTGTTTGTTCGGCAGTCCACCGCGAAGATTCGAGTTCCTTACCTTCATCATCCTTAGGAGGGATAAATCCTTCCTTCACCGCGAACCACGTATGGATATCCATCTTCAAATAGTATTCCATTTTTGATCTCCAATATTGGAAGTCGGCGCCATCAAAGAATGGAGGTCGGGTGGTGGAGAAGCCTTCTCTCAAAGCCATCTTGTTGAAGACTCTCGGTTGTTAAGCCGTAAACAGAGCAACCTGCTCTGATACCACTTGTTGGGAACGAGATGGCTATAGAGGGGGGTGAATATAGACAATCGCTTGCCCCTTGTCAACTTATCACGATTTCTGCAACTCAAATATCAGTAGCACAGCGGAAAGAGTGGAAAACAGAGTATGCAGAAAAACTAAACGAGAGCGAAACAAACACAACTAGCAAGATCGCTAACAAGGAGGGTTTACAAGGTTCGGGGATAACTTGCCCCTACTCCTTGGCGTGCCCTTGAGGTGGGCGATCCCTTGATCGTCGGCAGATCAAGCCCCGATCAACACCGGATATGAAGCAACCTCCTTCTCGGTGGAGAAACCTCTCCACAGCGTGTTTCACACAATGATATATAATGAGCACAATGAAACAACAACAAGAAGGATCTTACTCAAACTCTTAGCAAGGAAAAAAACACAGCAAGATTCCCTGAGCTCCACCCAGTGGCGATCTCACGCAGACCCCTGTCTGCTTCGTGTCTTCCCACTGTCGGACTCCAAGCTTCTTGTTTTCTCCTTCAAGCGCTCAAGTATGATGATTGCTCCTCTATAGCTTGCTTAGAATGGTTGAAGAACTCAAGAACAGCAAGCTTGTAGCAGCAGAACGCAAGAACACAAAGCAGTTTTTCAAACTGAATCGCTTCCGAAAAAAAACTCTACCGCCTCGTCTTCTCGCGCTTCCTTTTGTTTCTCCGCCAAGCGACAAGTGACCACATCTCTGTAGCTCCCAGCTACTCATCTGCCAACGCCAGCCTCTACTGAGCTATCTCTGGACTCACTGAGCTCCTCAGCCAAGCTCCAGTCTCAGCCCCAGTCTTCGGCTCGCCGTTGCAACCTGAGATGTGAAAAGGGACAAACCTGCTCCAAGGAAAGCATGCTTTGACTTCTCCTTGAGTGTTTGAATCCTCCCCTGTCACCTGAAACTCAATCAGAGCATTAGAGCAGAAGATCACACAGCATATCACATACATCAGCAAATCCGATACGATCAGACGCTCTGACCGCGTCTGACAGTGAAATTTGAATTAAAGTGATCAGTCACCGGACCGATCCAGGGTGTGTGGATCGATCACCAGATCGATCCACTGCTTTGCTGGGATTCCCAGCTCTCGCAGCTATACACGCCTGATCGGTCACCAGACCGATCAGGGTGAATCCTGATCGGTCACCAGACCGATCAGATTGGATCCTGATCGGTCACCCAGACCGATCAGGCAAGATGAACAGTTACTTTTTAATCAAATCCAAGATCCCTGATCGGTCCCCGGACCGATCCAAGACTTTGATCAGCAAGGGAACTCACTCACCGTTTGCTCCCTGATCGGTCACCAGACCGATCAGGAGCAAGACAGCAAGGAAGCAGCCTGCTCCCTGATCGGTCACCGGTTCGATCAGGAGCCACACAGTAGATTCCTAATCTCACTGTGCGCTCCCTGATCGGTCACCAGTCCGATCAGACATAGCTGGATCGGTCACCAGACCGATCCACTAAGGAGCAGCATGCCAATGTCCCTGATCGGTCACCAGACCGATCCAGTGACTCAACCCTAGCCCTCCAAGCTAGGAATTCATCCACCTTAGCCCTCCAAGCTAAGGATTTTTCCATCTAACTCTCCAAGTTGGGAATTTGCACCTAACCCTCCAAGTTAGATCTTTTCACCTAGCCCTCCAAGCTAGGACTTTTCACCTAGCCCTCCAAGCTAGGACTTTTCACCCAACTCTTCCGAGTTAGAACATCATCCAACCTAGCCCTCCAAGCTAGGCACCTGACCCTCCAAGCCAGGACTTTTTCACCTAATTCTCCAGGATGGGAATTTGCACCTAACCCTCCAGGTTAGGACTTTTCACCTAGCCCTCCAAGCTAGGACTTTTCACCCAACCTTTCCGAATTAGGACTTTTCCAACACCTAACCTCCCAGGTTAGGATTTTCCACACCTAACCCTCCAGGTTAGGATTTTCCAACACCTAGCCCTCCAAGCTAGGATTTTCCACACCTAACCCTCCAGGATAGGATTTTCCATATCATGTCTAATCCTCGATCAGGACTTAATCATTATCCACCTAACCTCCCAGATTAGGATTTTTCATATCATAATCATCCTCCTAAACTAAAATCGTTGTCAATACCAAAACAACAATTAGGGCCAGACTGCATCAACAGGTTGATCACATCAAAACTTAAGGGTTAAGGCTAGAACCTCCACGCAAATCCAATAACTTGAGGAAGAGTATTCCAATCTAAAATATCAAGTTACCAAACTTAGGGGTTCACTGGAAAAATTTATTATTGAATCCAAGGGCCTTAGCATTCTTCTTGGGTCTCAGCGAGCCATGTACAACCGAGCCGGACTTGCATTTAATGCGAAAGCAATCAAAACAAATCCTTCATGCCTTTTGTTAATCGGAATAAATTTAGAATCGAAGCATGAGTCCGAAAAATCAATTTGATTAATTAAGTCTAACCGAACCAGTCTTCGATTCCTCAAGACTATGTATATATTTTAGATTAATTGCTTGTTTATTTTCTTA
Source organism: Boesenbergia rotunda (assembly GCA_024364735.1). Classification (NCBI taxonomy): domain Eukaryota; kingdom Viridiplantae; phylum Streptophyta; class Magnoliopsida; order Zingiberales; family Zingiberaceae; genus Boesenbergia; species Boesenbergia rotunda. Next base: position 5,847 of record JAGFNQ010000245.1, read on the forward strand.
AATGCATGCTTAGTTTTTATTCTTGTTTAAATTAGAATATTTAGATAATGATAATAGGCTTGTTTGACACTTGCCCAACTTAGTACTAGGGTAGGCGAGATGATAATATGTTAGAAAATCTTAGTTTAGGGGTCAAGTAAGGTAAGATGTATTCTACTTGGTCTACTTAGTTAAGTGGAACTAACCGAAGTTAGTTCGTCACATCCTAAACTAGTTAGACAAGAATTTTTCTAAATGAGATTTAATGTATAATTTTTTTAAAAGACTTTATCTAGAAGTTATCGTTGCTCCAATATTTAAGAAGACCCCTATACTTTGCTTTATCTTGTAAGCTGATTTTTGAAAATATACATTTAATTGACTAATTGTTAAACCAAAATATAACTCAAATGTCAATCATTCCTTATAACTCAATCTTAATTAAGAAAGATAAAATTGACAACTATCGCACAAAATCTATAAGGTTCTCTACTTGAAAATCTAGAAATGCGTAAGATATTTAGAACTAAATTAAAAATCAACTAAAATTCTTTGTCTAACTCAATCTGAGTTGGTCAATTCAACTCAATTAACCGCAAACCCTAAATTAATTAACTTATCTCACTTAATTAAATAAATCTTTAATAAACTATATTAAATTAACCTTAATTGAATAATCTTTAACAAATTAAATTAACCTTAATTAAATAATCTTCAATTAATTCAAAATTAACCTTAATTAAATAATCTTAAATTTAATTAAAACTTAATAAACTTCACTAAAATCAAATTAACAAAAATAAAATTTAATTTAACTAAAAGTTAATTTAAAATAAGTAAAACTAAAACTTAATTCAATTAATACAATATCAATTAACATGAAAACTAAAAATCATTACTTAATTAAATAAATTCCAACTCTTTACTTAATCAAACACAATCTGTCATGCCCCCGAAGAGGAGCTGCTAGTCCAATATATAATTGGTCAACATCTCCCCTATGTGACGGACAATATGAAATATTTATACAAACACATATGTAAGATATAGCATCTGGTCTCAAATAAAAATATATCGGTCAATCCCAGCCGGAATATATAATAGAAAATACATCCATAACAATAAAATCCCATAAGACTTACCTGATTTGTCATCCGGGTAGACATGCAGCAAAACACATCGCATAAAGTCTAACAAATGACTCAAAAATACAATCCACGCATCAATATAATGTAAATACAAGTATACGACGTAAAAAGAAATATAGTGTATAAAATATGCTATACTATAAAGCATAAACAACGTGAAAAACGTAAAGGCGGAGTCGTCGAGACCTTGAGCAGACAACTGGGCTCTCTTGGTGACCAATCAACATGAAAAAAAAACCATAGTAAACAGTAGTGAGTCCAAGCGAATTCTGCGGGTATAGAGGTAAACATGCATGACAATATAAATAGTTATACCAGCTATAAAGAAACAATATGATATAGTCTCAAGGGAATATCAGAATATGCAAAACTAAAGTACTGAATGAATGTATATATCAGAATCTATCTATCCTGTGGGGTGGTGCAATCAACCCCTATGTGTTATCAAGTACAAAACATAATCTAATGTATAAACTATCCCTTGTATGTGCATATCCAACATATCTAGCAAACAAGTACAACAGGAACAAATAAATACACAATACATCATATGCACATGATGGAATGACATGGTCACCCCTGACTTCAGTCAAGCCACCGTCATAGGTCATTAGTGAATGGTCGAGTGGGTAGGGTTGTGACACTATACGCACTCTACCATCACTGCTCATGAGTGACCGAATAGACAGGATGCTAGTGGTTTCATCATTCGGCCTCATGTCAAAATGGGAGAGATATTTCTCTCGTCTCCTCAGGTCATTGGAAAGAGGAGGAATCCCTGCTTGCTACCATAGGTCATTAGTGAATGGTCGAGTGGGTAGGGTTGTGACACGATACGTACTCTGCCATCACTGCTCATGAGTGATCGAGTAGACAGGATGCTAGTGGAGTCATCATTCTGCCTTATGTCAAAATGGGGGAGATATTTCTCTCGTCTCCTCAGGTCACTGGAAAGAGGAGGAATCCCTGCCTGCTACCATACTCTAGAACCACTACCCATGAGCGGCCGAGCGGAGCAGCATAGAGCAACTGCACACACCTGATGGTATTCACTAACCTATGAGTGGTCATGTGTGCAGATCATGTAATGGGTGACGGGCTCAGACCACAAGGGAGCCGATGATCACCAGCATGCAATAATACAGGGATGGTGCATGACTTTAACACATGCAACATCCACCAAGTCATTATACATAACTCAACCTAACTTGCACAGGTCGAACTCGTGTATCATAACCTAACTATCATATATCTAGGAACACATGCAAGTATAACAAGAATCAATCAATGCAGATATAAAGTGACATGCTACTATATCTACGTACGCATGCTCACATAAATACCATACAGAATTAGATATCAAATATCAAGACTATATAGACAGGAAATTGATCATCTTAAAGATCAAGTAGAAAGTATCAAGCATGATAACAACGGTAGCAGATATAAGGTAATAATCCTACTGTAAATCACAAACAAGTCATGCATAAGGTAAAGAGACACTAAAGAAGAACAAGCAAGAAGTAATGAAGAAGTCCATATACATAAATAACTAGGGGTGAGTAAAAATTCGGAAAAATCGAATTAACCGAACCGAGCCAACCGAATTTTGAAATTCGGTTCGATTAATTCGGTTTTCGGTTTTTTCTCAAAATTCGGTTCGGTTTTTGGTTAATTCGATTCGGTTTTCGGTTTTGAATTTTATAATTCGGTTAAACCGAATAAACCGAATAAGAATATTAATTTAATTATTTTTTATTTAAAATATAATCAAATTAAATAAAATCTTATTTTTTATTAAAATCGAATAAAATTTTAAAATTTCGGTTAATTCGGTTAAAAATCGAATTAACCGATATGTTATTAGTTCGGTTTTCTCAATTTTTATTAAGAAATTCGGTCGGTTCGATTATTTTGAAAAATATCGATTTATTCGATTTTTGGTCTATTCGGTTTGGTTCAGTTCGATTTTAACCGAATACTCACCCCTATAAAGAACCCCCTGTCCAATAAGCAATAATAATAAACCAAGTCAATATCCTATATTATAAAACATATTTAGCTATTTACACCAACTAATTAGCTAAATCAATTACTACCCATATTAAGGTTAACCTTAATTATCAAAATCATTTAATTAAATCTAAATTAAATGAGGGTAACTAGTTAATTAGCGGATTCCTGATGTTTAGGTTCATTTTGGGTTTAGCCTATGCTTAACCCAAAATGAAATCTACATTTTGCATACATCCAAGCCAACACCTAATCAAGACAACCCTTAGCTCAAGTGAGATCCACGGCAAGACAAAACTCTACCCAAACAAGCATTCATGGAACCCCACGGCACACCAAAATCAAATGAGAAACACTGATGCAACATCATACCTTTATCCAGAATCACGGATCCAAGACTTAGAACCTCAATCCTATTCCTCACTGCAAGAACCCAATTCTTATAGCATAGTTCATCAAAATCAAAGCTATACAAGCTTAGAACAGAGCCAAAAATAGCCATTACAATACGAAAACTCCATTGGTCAGAAAATGCACTCAAGAACAGAAATTGGATTCCACAGTAGCTCTAAGCAAGAATAGCACCACAAAGAATCCAATTAATACTTCAATTGCAGCTCCAAAACAGAAAATACCCAAAACAGGATACACTACAAATTCAATCCAAGTCAATTCTAAAATCGATCACGATTAAGAATCAAACAATGCACCAAATCCGCAAGCTACTCATCAACGAATATATCCAAGGATCAATGACACCATCATCATCCCAATAAACTCCAAAACCATTTTTCGATTGCTAATCCATCGTCCAAAACCAAAACACAATCTCATTGTTACTGATCAAATTCCAAATACCAGAGCTATAGACACTGATTTCGATCACCAAAACAAGACAAAATAGCATAGGTTCATCGGAAATAGAACTAATCTAGTAACTAATCTAAATTGGCTTTCAAATCCCAAATCGACAATAGAAAGTGATCACAGAATAATGATTCCCCAAACCCAACTACATCAGGTTACATAAACAACCCAAGGATCTAATATATATATATATATATATATATATAATCAAGCACACGCAATAACAAGATCAGGACGACAACCAAACACAGAGCAAATCCATGATCAGCTAACATAAATAAGCAAAACGATTCAAACAGCTCTAAGCGCACAGCCTAAACTCGAATTTAGGTATGCCTTACCTAGTTCTTGTGCCGGCGCCGATCCTCAATTCTAGATTCGGCAAAATCAGGCCCAAGGAACAAATTTGCCCCAAACCACAAGATCCCTTTCCTTTCCGTAGCCCTCCGAGAACCCTAGATCCTCAAAGACTCAGAGTATCATCCCAGTTGATCAAACCTCCCAATTAACCCCAAACTTCCCTACCAAATCAAACTTGCGATCAAGATTGGGAACAAGGATCGCAACGACGAAACAAACTCCAACTCACCTTCAACCAGCCGAAAGTGGAGATCGATCCGAGCTCGAGAGGAAGGCGGCGATCGTCGATGAACGCGTACTATGAGGCAAGATCTCTCCGTTCGAACCGAAGTACCAGAGAAAAAGGGGAAATGAAATCATCGGGCGGCGGAGGAGGAGGAGGAGGAGGAGGAGGAGGAGAGTCGGTTTAAGTGGATGGTCATTTTTCGAATAACCCCTTCAAGTTCCGATTAATTAAAATCACACACTTAAATTCGGATTTAAAGTAATTAGTCCCTTCAAATTTGGTGTTCCACACCTCAACTCCTGAAACCCCCTCCAAGTGTCCGAAAACCCTAAAATAAATTCTAAAAAAATTTCAAAAACTTTTCTGGACCGAGTTCGAAATACCATATTTAACATTCTCCTTTACTAACAAAAATTTGATTATCAAATTTCGTTATTTACAAGCCACAAGTATGATCATGCAGTACTAAATATTAAACGAAACCAATCATACATATCTCCAAACATCACAAGTCATATATGTATCCTCCAATAGACCGTCAGAAAATAACATACTGTCCATGTCTACCAATATGTCATACCATATGTTACTATCAATAACAAACTTCTAAATAATCAACTACAGAAAAATCATATATCAATTTTAGAGTGCACTAATGTATTCCTATGTTGATCATAGAAATCATCAATCCACGATGGGGGATACGTATTCTTGTTAATTTGTATTCAACTGGCGGTAGTCGATGCACAATCTCATTGGTTCGTCCTTTTTCCTTTGCAAAAAGCACTAGAGCTCTCCACCAATAAATGCTAGGATGATTAAATCCCATATTTAAAAACTCCTGTAGCAAAATCTTCATCTCGTCCAACTCCTTATGTGTCATATGATACGGAACCCTTGATACCGGTGCTATCCCCGGAATCAATCACAATTGTGAACTCCTCTTGCATCTTCGGAGGCAAATCTAGAATGCTCCTCCGAAACCAGGTGAGTCAGAGCCTTTGATGATTTCAAGCTAATAGGTTTTGGGAAAAGTATTTCTAGGATGTCATCCTATAACTAAGGTTAACAAAGGAGAAATATTTACTATGAAACATAAAAGCTAGTATGAACTCATATAGCCCCCGCGGGCATGGTGCGATTGATAATGGTTCACTTGGGTGATCTTTCATTTCCCAGGTTCGATTCCTCCCTGGTAGAGCGCGCAGTATGCTGACGGAAGAAATCGCCACAGGCTGCTGTGTGGTCAGGCCATCGGGTACCGATATCATCAGTGGTGAAGTTGTCACGTGTCTCTGTCCCGCGATTTACCCTCGTTGATCGGTGGGGACTCTGGTTAAAGGCTGTGGGGTAAGGCTGGTCAGCAAGTAGATTAGTCAGGTACAAACCTAGATACTCCTTATAAATCAAAAAAAAAATAATATGAACTCGTATAACTCAAAATGTAAGTGAGCCTTTTTTTCAAATGATCACTTGAAGATGTGTGAAGTCTCAAAAAAAAAAAAATAATAAACAACAAAATAATGTCAAAGTCAACTTTGTAAAAAAACAGAATTAGAATTAGAGCTGAAGTTGCAAATGGATATGTTCACCCCACTTGAATGATAATTTTTTTGCAATTTAGAAACAAATGATAAGATGAAATATAGAATCAAATATTTCTAGGTTATTTATTTTATATGATAATCAAAATAAGATCTACCTCATTCAAAGAAGAATTGTCAGAAGAGGAATCACATTCATCATCACGTTTCGTTTTGCGGTATCGTCAGAAGGGGAATTGTTTATGTATCTTAAATGACTAATTCTTTTGGGATGACATGGACACCTCTTAATTTAGCATTGCAATGTTAGCTCAGTCGAAGCTTCTGTAGCAATAAGGATGCTACCAAACTGAAAACCTTGATCAGAATAACATTCAAGCATATCCTATAAAGTTGAAAACCTTGATCAGAATAACATTCAAGCATATCCTATAAAGTTGACTTCTTTAATGATTCTTGTCCCTTCTTAATGAGCAAAGCAGATCTACATAGCCCAATAGTAAAACTACCTCTTCTTGAGGAATGCATTTGAAAATCTAAAATAAATATCCATAAGTTAAGTTGTCCTTTGTTAAGGGAAGCATTGTAGTTCTTCGGCAGCACCTTTCCTCATATTGTTTTCTTATACTCAATGCACGAATGCTTCAAAGACATTAGCATGACTTAGTAAAGCATACATACCCTTGCTTGGGAAAACATAGCAAGAAGATCTATCATAATATGCAGTTTCGCATGTATTTTAAGTGAGCAAGTTTAATTGGTAGAGGAAAGTTCCTGTTGGTAAATTTATGGAAGTACAAACTTGCTAATAAAAACACATAATTAATTTTGCAGTAAATATTAATTGGAGTGATACAAATAAAAAAAATAAAAGTAAAAGAGATACCTGAAGTGAATATTTAACAAAGTCATGATCATAACGATTGTTGCAATATCTACGAAATCATATAGTCAATATAGGAAGCACAATGAGGAAGGTGTTGATTCAGCAACTTTCTTTGTACTTAAGAGTCCAAGTAGAAGAATTTGAGATATGACCAGTGCAGAGATGATGCAGCCATGAACATCTTGCCAAAATGCTGCTGCACTCTCATATTCTTAGTTGTACAATTAATAATCTAGATGAATAATATATGTCAAAATATATTTTGTAGGAACATGTTTAAGGTAAGATAGTATGATGATCAATAGAATTTATAGTTTGACAAGTTTTTAAAGTAAGGTGTTAAAAATGATTAACGAGATTTTTTCAACCTCGGACAATCTGTCCGACCCATGGAAATTTCCCATCGACCGCTAGGGTAAATCGAGAAGCGCTCGTGGTGGGCGGTCTAGAAGCCTAGCGTCCCAGGGTTTGCGCCCCATTTAGAGGAAAAATTCTTGCAAATACGCCGTAATTGGGAATCGAACCACGAATATCTGGGATAGCGACTAGTCACCCTACCGCTACACTATAGCCCCGGGTGCAATTTTTAAAGTAAGGTGTTAGCCTGTGAGGGGGAGAGAGAGACAAAAAAAAAAAATATATAGTTCATATAATAAATCATGATTTAAAAGTTTAATCCTAGTGATATAGAATTGAATAAAGTTCAATGAAGGATAAAATGCATGTAGCTAACCCCAAATATGCAGGATTAGCAAAACTTGATATTGATCTTTGGGCTACCTACGTGAAAAGGGCATCTTAGGAAGGTCCATTGAGATCTGTTTCTGAATACTATATTGAGTTGTTACTACTACGTTACACATTTTATCATCTCTATTTGCTTATGCATCCTTATCTCCTACAGGAACTCAAGCAAGATAATCATCAGCAGCTACCAAGTTTATCGTGCTGAAGATGGATACTGATTGTTCATTGCAAAAGGAAAGACCTACTAACTCAAGTTCATGGCTCCAAACTTATTATACTTATTTATGATGTAAAGAAACTAAGCTAAATGTCTAGTTAACTAACACAAAATATTCAAGTCAACCATAATATCTGATACCATTGCAAATTATAAGTGTATGCAATGACATGAATTTCACAATTGCTCACCTGATAGCGAAGACAACATATGCCAAAGTAAAAAATACTAGTATAAATGGAAGTAAAACAGGTGTGACTGCAGAGTATACAAGACTAAATAAAAAATACAGCTGTATTTGAGGCTCAAAAATAGAAGGCAACTACTGTAAATACTGGACGATTAAAATTAGTGGTTTCTCGATGGGAAGGTGGGAGCGCGGCTAGAAATCGGTCCTTGTAGCTATAGAATAACAGTATAAGGATATGGTATGGAGCATATTGAGTAGCTAGCTTTCCATTACAAGATTCCTATTAATAACCATATGAACAAATATATTGTGAAAATAAAAATATCTAACTACAGTTTTACAAGTCTCTTTGATACCATTCTTAAAAAAAGTGAGCAAATTCAAGTTAGAGGATCTATATAGAATAGTTCACGCAAAGCAGTGGTCTCTTTTAGGTCGTTGAGAGTATACTTGTCTCCTTAGTACAAACCCAACATCAAAGTGTTCGAGCGTTTTAAATGAACAAAATATCTAATGTTTGAGTTTTGGGACTAATTGAATTTAAATTTATTTTCAAGCTAATCCAATGATTCCACACTCAATAGAGATGTAAAAAAGTTTAGAATGAGACAAAAACTCAAGATTAAGAGAAAGCTAAAATGAAAGGTTTCAAGAAAATTACCAAAAAAAATAAATGTTCAGAATTTGTAATATATTAACTGAGAAAGTTGTTCAAGGAGAATATGAAAAAAAATGTAATTAGAATGATTATATTTGCTCCTCTTAATGCTGGTGCGTGACTCTTCTTGGGCTGCTGCCTCGGTGGACGTCCGTCGATCTCTCATGAGAGAGGAGGAATCATGTCATCCTCTGATATATGAATGGCGACAAGGTGGCGGCGAGGAGTTCATCTACCCCCTTCGACGATGATGAGTACCTCAGTGATGACCCCCGCCTTCCCTCCAAACGCTTGGATGCCTTTTCTTTCTTCTCCCAAGTGGCCTTTGGAGACAAGAAACTGAGGACGATTAGGAAGTACCAATCGAAACTTTGAGTGTTGGAGAAGGTGGCGTAGGAGTTGGAGGATTCACTCACTCGCCCGAGGGATTTGGGTATGGCCCAGAGGATTTCTCGGAGGAGAATCTGAAAGGGGAGGGTTATGTGGTGATAGATGATGGTGGAGCTTTCCCTTCTGATGGTCCGATCTTGCCGACTCCTGAGAACCTGAGATGGAGTAGGCAAGATCGACCCATCAGAAGGGAAAGCTCCACCATCATCTATCTCCACATAACCCTCCCCTTTCAGATTCTCCTCCGAGAAATCCTCTGGGTCATACCCTGTTAGGATGTATACTAAAAGTTTTACTTTTGGTTAAAATACATTTACATTTTAAATGAGAATTGCAAAATCACGTGGTGCATATTTATATTAGTATGTGCACAAAATGTCTCATACTTTGCATTGTATCAATTTCAATGATTGATACAATACAATTCAATGTTATATTAGATAACATGGTGTGTGGTAACGCACAGAAAATCATGTTATCAAGTTCCTTGTAGAAGTATAAGAAAGAGGCTCACAATCGAGATGGAGTTGGACAACCCATCGGTATGGTTGTAGTGTAATTAGGTGTGGTTTGTCTTAACTATAGAATTACACTAGTGCACTTTGTGTGCATTGAGTATGACCAAAAGAGAGGTCATCAAATTTTGTACTGACTTCATAAATTGGATTAGACCTCGGATATATATAATAGAGTACGATCTCTAAATCTCGAAATAATAACGGGCACATGTAATTAATTAATTATTACTTTGATTTATCAATGGACGAGATTTATTCTGTTAGATCGATAGACCCGGTAAGTTAGGTAATAATTTTATCTACATGATGTGTCGTTGATCATGGAGGGAATCCATATCCTGGTTAGTTGGGATGATGATGCCCCATTGATGAGCTCAAAAGGATCATCATGTCAAATCTTGCAAGTGGATTATGGTCCGACGTGATGAAAAGGTTGAGTTGTACTAATCAATGATCAAGAAGATAATTAATTAAAATTGTCAGTAATTTAAATTAATTATCGGGCATTCGATATCTTAAACACTGGGAGATGAACAACTCATAATAGGTGGAGCCCATATGAAATATGGGGGTTGGTGAGGAAGTTCAATGAGATCCTTTAGTGGAATGAATCTCCATTAATGGATCGGGTTTGGATCCATTAGCGGGCCAAGAACTAACTCCTCCTCATGGTCCCTACCTTAGCCCTATAAATACCCCATAGGAGTCATGATACAAGGCTAATAAATTAATCAAGGAATTAATTCAGTTAATTAAAAACCCTAAACCTCTCTCTCTCTCTTTCCCTCTCTCCCTTCTCCCTCTCTTAAGGCGTCGACGGTGGAAGGGGATTCCGCTCTTCTTCTCATCTTCCTCTCATCTTTATCATTGCCGACGGCCACTAGACAAAGGGAGAGCTTTCCTCTCCCTTTTGTGGTGCGTAGCAAGAAGAGAGGAGGGAGTATCGGTCGGTGCAAGGAGGAACAAGTCCGACCGGCGGTGGAAGTGAAGAAGAATCCTTGGTTTTTTTCCACACCTCATCTTTTTATCATTCTTGATTGCTGGCGAGGTCCACTAGACAAGGAGGAGTGCTCTCCTTCTTTGTGGCATGCGGAAGCAAGGGCAGAAGTTGAAGGCCGGCCGGTGGTGGGAGGTCTCAGCCGTGGGAGTTTGTCGCCGGTGGTGGTGCAGGTGGAGAGACTTCTTCTTCCTCATGAGCTTGCTGCCGTGAGATAGGAAGAGGAAGGAGAGGTAGGCTAGGGTGATCTTGAGGAAGAGGAGCTCTTCTTCCTCAAGTTATTTTTCTTCCTCCCTTAAATGTGGCCGGCGAGTAAAAACCCTAACCCTAGGGTTTTTGAATTGGCGCAAAGAAAGGGAGAGAAGAAAAACGTGATTAATTCGAGGCCTTCGGTGACTCCGTGTCTTGGTATCTCATCGCCCACACAACGTCCAGGAGGGGAGGGTCATAAGGTAGAAGACTGCGTGGTAAACGGCGAGGTATACCTCTCCCGAGCTCCGTCTTTATTTTGTTATATTATTGCTTTGATTATGTTTGTCATTTTATGTGGTTAATTAATTGTCATGGATTAATTATTTGTTAATTAATATGTCAATTAATTTTATGTCATGGATCCCGATTATAAACACAAAAATCAGCGATCCATTCGTCGTCTTTTCGCGGTCAATTAATTCGGAAAGTTACAAGGCCTTAACTTTGGTTTTGGCTAAGTTGTGACTTGGATTAATTGATACGATGACGAGATGATCGTTTGGGAGACAGGTCTCAATTTGAATTAAATTTTTAATCTATTGACATAGAGAGGTCTCTCATGTTCGACCCCATGGTTGCGTAGGAAACTCTCAACCATACAATGGTTTATTCCCATCAATTGGTATCAAAGAAAGGTTTTCGATTTTATGTGTTTAGGATTCGGTTACTTTTCAGCACATTATCATGTACTTTATTTTTTCTGGATAATTTTTGGATGTGCGTAAGCTAATACTTTGTTGCAGGCATTAGATTCCAACTATTATGACATTAATGGTTATGTATGTGATTGATCGTGTGTGTTGTAAATTAATTGAATCCTCGGGGTTGACGAGGCTAAATTAGGTATTTAATTTTTATAATTAAATATGACACCTGTTTTGTTAAATACCAAAATTCTAGGGGTTAAAACGCATAAAAATGAAAACCTAAGGGCTTCGTTTGGAATAGCTAATTTTGGAGGACCGTTTTGCAAAAGTGTCTCCCCACTTAAGTTTCGGTTTCTCCTTCTCACTGTGCCGAAAACCCCATTTCCTCTCTTGACACAACCACTTTTCTATCGCCTATCTTTCTTTCGCGTCGCCAGCCATCCGAGCGCCACTGATCTAAGCCAAGTGTCGACGATGTCTCGTTGCTCCTGCCTCTGTCACTCGATTTCAGACCCCATCTTCGTGGGCTTAGGCGGTTGGAGCATCGCTATCGTTAAGCGAGTCACCGTCGACCACCTCATTGTCGGAACCCATCAAAGGTGCGGTAGGGTTAGATAGATCTAGGGGTTTCTCTGTGTTTGCTTTAAACTATGGATTTTACCTTCGATATGCTTGTAACCTCACCTTTTGGCCGATCTAGGGATGTGCCCTACTGAGTTTCACTGCCGTGGATCGTTTCTGGGCTATGTACACTGTGAGTGGGTGTGATTCTGCGCCGGGTTGGACCTGGAGGGTTGTTATCGGCGTCAATCCGAGGTAAGGTCCTCTTCTATTAGTTATCGATCTTGCGGATCATGACTTGGATTTGTATGATGAAAGGTCGCTGGAGTTGCTTGATGGGCTGGCTTTGAGTATGTTTTATAGGGATGTATTGCTATGTTTGGTTTTGTATTTGAGGATTTAGGTGTGTGCCGGTATTTGTTTTGTTTTGGTTTTTTTGTCATGAATTTTGAGGGTTTCCTATTTGTGGGTGTGGTTTATTATTTGGCGGAGATAATTTAGGTGTATGACTTATGATTAGTGGAGATTGTATCTTTAGGGTTAGGATGGTTTGGATCGATAATTGAGAAATTTAGTTTAGCTAATTATCATTTGTTAATGTACCTTAACACTAATTTTGATACAGGACCTTGATTTTGGACTCGCACGGTTGATCGTGGGAGACTTTCTTTTCGTTTACGTTCTACAATTATAAGGCGGGTACTTCTCCTTTGTACTCGAGTAGTTCCTTTTATCTTAAAGCATGACTATTTTATGTCAAATAGGTTGCTTGACCTTAGTCCTTGTTGTTTGTTATTTTAACATCGTCGTTGATATTTATTCTTCGTTGATCATTGAGTATTCAACATTCGTATTCGTACAGTCCTCTATTGATTTTCTATTCTGTAAAGTGTCCCTTGTATGCGAGTACTTAGAAGTCCATTAAACACAGATAGGTTTATTTAGCATTAGAAATATCCTACCTAGTAGTGTAGGTGCATAATCGTTGGTTTCTGATTTCTAGTTGGTTGTATCGATGCATCGTTTACTTGTTGGATTTTGTTGCATCGTTGTTTATCCGGTTGTTCGTGCATCTTGTAGCATGCACCATATCTGCACGTTGCATACTAACGACTGTTGGGCTTCCATATGGTTAAGCCGTCATTAGTCATTTTGTTGCTCGATTCACTCAACCACTTGTTGTCATGGTAGTTGTTAGAGTGCAAGCAACTGTCCTATTATGCCACACATGTTACAGCTGTAGACAAACAGTGCCACCCTCACCGTTGTTTTTAAGGGATACTAGAGCTGTTGGTGGCTCCCCCTATGTATCGGGGTTTTGGAGTGTTGGCTCCCCAGCATCCTGTCCACTCAACCACACCTTTCTGTGGTATTTGTTGGAGTGCGTATAGTTGTCACAGCCCTACACACTCGGTCACACAGATGAGATGTGTTGGCGGCTTGACTGGTGTCAGGGGTGACACATGTCATTGCATCATATGCATACGTATTTCATTTATGCATTTTCTTGTGTTTGATGCATTTATATGAGCTATGATTGTTGCACCTGGTTGACATGCATGTATATGTTGAATTTATTGTTGTCGCGTTGTTTTTATGCCTGCTTAGTTGTTATTCGGTTTTATAACATGTTGTTCTATATATGTTATGCATGTTTAGGTATTCCTATATTCCTTATGGACTATACCCTGTTGGTTCTCTACTTATTGTATCTTTTGTTATGTCATGCTTATTGTCTACTCATATACCCGCAAAGTCCGCCCGGACTCACCACCCTTGCTTTCTCTTTTTGTTTTAGATAGCAGGTAGTTGCATTTCTTGGAACCAGGAGAGGATCCAGTTGCCAGTCCCCAGAGTTGAGTTATTTTTCCGTATTTGGTTTAGTTGATTTATTTTCGGCACTTGGTAAGTTTCGCATTTTATTTGTTTATCAGTATCAGGCAGGTTTTTTCATTATTAAAGAGACATTTTGAGTTCTCGTTGATTGTGATTTCTTTTATGTTTAAGGTGGTTGAGCCACCCGTTATCTTTTGTGTTGAATATAAAACTGTGTGGTGATATTTTTATTTTCTCTTATGATGGCTGAGCCATCTTTTGGGTGATTGGAGTATATGTATATTTGTCCCAACTTGTCCGCCGTACAGGGGAGATACTGTCCGATTTTCAAGTAAGCATGTGCCTTTGGGGTTGTGACAATTTTTGGTATCAGAGCCAAGTTTACGAGTTCTTTTGGGATCTGTGGATTTTTATGATGTTGTTTTTGGTGGATTATTAAAGCGTCAGTTTGTTGAAGTTTTGCGATGTTTTGGTGTCTGTCGGTTTACGCAATTGTTTTACGAGGTCAATTTGTATTCTACGGATTTGGTTGTATTTTTGCGAAGTCATTGTTTTGACATGATTGTGTTTTTGGGACTTGGCAGCGACGAGATCTCTCCCAGCAAACAAGAAGTAAATTGATTTTAAATTTTGATAAAATTATATCTAAGTAATGTGGGGAAATGAAACCCGTGTCACTTGTCTGAATCTTACTAAGTATGAATCCCGTTTGCCTTAACTAGGTCTTGATAACGAAATCATTAACCAGATACTCTTGTTATATAAAAACTGAGTGCAACCCTTGGAACTTCAAAATGGTTTAGGTCTGATGCTTGGAACTTCAAAATGGTTTCTTAGCTATGATTAACCTGTTTGACTATTCCATATGTGCTCATTGAGTAGGTTAATTTAAACAAGTGTCTCATTGCAAGCCGGACTGCTTGCTTCCTATTGTCTGCATGAAATCCTTAAGCCTATATACAACTCAACTTCTCTTCTAAAATTACTTCTGAAAAGCTTATGGAGAGAGTCTCACTGGAAATTTTTCAGTTCTTTGGAAACATGTCCCTCTAGATACTATCCAAAACATATTGCTTTTTGGTGTATGTAGTCTATTCGAAAATGCTACTATACTAAGCATTCTTTCTTTCTCTTGGATTGACCCTTTGCTTTGAAGACATTAGAGCTTAAGGACGTTCCACAATTGGCTAGTTATGACAGTGTTCATACTGTTTTCCCAATTTTCAAAAGCATCCTTCAGTCTTATGCTCGTGCCACTGCACATTGCAGAATTACCTCATTCATGTTGGTTAAAGCATTGGCATTAATCTTAACAGTTTTGGCCCAATACTTATTTGTAATATTCTATGCACTCTTGTCTTCTGTGGCTTCATTTGTCGGACCCTATCTACTAGATTACCTTGTTAGCTATCTTAGTAGTGATCGAAAATTGGCAAATCAATAGACAAAGAAGGCATTAAAATGCTTATCTAGATAAGATATATTTGGATGTTTTACAGATGGTTTACTGAGTTTTGTTCATGGATCTTAATGAGAGGGGTGATTATTATCTGAGATCATAACTTTCAGGAACTAGATATGTTTAAAAATTTTAGGTCAATCATCCATTTGTAGAACCATTAGGAAGAGTATATACAAACTTCTTTTTAGGAATCATGTTTTTCTTAGTAAATATTTATTACATGCTATGTTTGATCCTTTCATAGTCCTATTATCATACTAGGTTTGTGTTGGGACCGGGTGCATGTTGACATGGATGCGGGTTCGTAATTTTTAAAATTAATTATGTGTAGCGGAAGGTTTAGCATAAATAATTTCTCAAATTATTTAACCACACATCTAAGCATGAAATTTTGCAGAAACATATAATTAATTTACGTATTACCTTGCGTAACTCGAAGGAAGGGACGAGATCCAACCGTAAGCATCACTTGGAAGCTCCACCTCTATTCGCGTCCACGCCGAGTATCTTCGGGATGACTTCGCAATGCTACGAGTTTCGTGTTCTCGAGAACTACTAGATTCTCCGAGAACGCGACGAGAAAAACCAAGAGAGAAGTCAGAAGACTAACCACAAAAGGATGGCCGGAATCAAAATTCCGGTGAAGCAAAAGAAGAGGCTTGCGGCAAAAAGATCCTTGCGGCAAACTCTAATTCTAGCAGCACCTTCTTCCGGCCAAGAGATGGCCGGAGCTTCCTTCTCCGGCAGCAGTGGTGGTCGGCAGAGAAAGGGCAGGGGCAGCTGGCTGGTGCTCCTTCTTGGGGTTGGTTGGCGCACGGAAAGAAGGGGAGAAGAGAAGGAGAGAATGAGAGGGAGAGAGCCTATGCCTTCATCTCTTCGATTATTATCACCCAAGCCTTGCCTTGGGTCCTTTATATAGTGGCCTCTCAACCATCAAGCCTCTCAAATATGGAATAACTTATTCCATCATGCCAAGTTTGATTTTATATCATGGTTAAAATCATTTTTAATTCATGATAAAAAATCAATCAAGTCTCTTCTCTCCTATGGAATAAATTTCCTTATCATGGTAAATCAATCCATGATTGATTTTAAAATTAAACCAATCCATGGTTCATTTTAATTTCCATGAAAAATAAACCAAACCTTGGTTTATTATATAAAAATTTATATCATCCATAATTTTATAAAACAAACCACACTTGGTTTATTTTATAAATTGAACCAAAAACTTGGTTCTCTCCCTTTGTTGTGGCTGGCCAAGCAAAGAGGATGGAGGCCCTCTTTGGCGGCCTATCCAAGACAAGCCCCAATGAATTAAACTTATTTAATTCATCTATTAAGTCTTCAAAAGACTTAGCCATTTTACGCTTCCGATGCGTCTCTGAAAAATTCAGATTCGACTTATCGTTTGGCTCAACCAAACTTAATCTCTCTTGATTGGAAAATCTAATTTTCAACTCGTTTTAAATCCCTCGGATTACTCGTAGTGCGTGTGACTAAATAGGCTTTCGATTTATGTTGGCCGTCTATAATTAATCAATTAATTATAGAACGATCATGAGTGGCACCTAGTAGTACATCATGATCCCCAATTAATCGAAAGATCAACGGTTGACCTCAGAAACAATTCTGAAACCTTTCAGCAGCTATAATGAATCGTGCCCCATTCCCTTCACCATCTTATACCCACTTGGTTCAGGACATGGTCTATGTGTGTCAGTCCCCATTAGGCTGACTACGTCACACCTAGCCCAAGTAACGTTTTCTCGTCCTACGGATTCTAATTACTCTCATGTATTTAAGAGATTCATACTCTGAACATGTCATGCTCTGGCCAGAGGCTTCGAGTAACAATCCGACGATAGGCCTCGGGTATACATCTCCTCGCAAGGAGTGGTGAATCCTTTGTTGGCTGTTCAAACATCTTCGGGCACTTCGGCTTATACCCAATCATCCTGGGTCCACACCTCCTTGGAGACGCTTGCTTAAGATGTCAAAGTATAAGTCTCCATGACCAAGATGACTTGAACACCGCAAGTCAAAGGAACATCACACTTAAGCTGCAGTAAGAACTTCACTGACATATCTATATGTAGACTACAATATGAAGTTTTACAGCCAGTCACTCCAATGAACTAGTTCCCTTAACTAGCATTCATGTTTATCTCCGGACATCTCAATGTCACCAGCCAGTGAGAATCAGCTGATTAGAGAATAACCCATGCTAGTCTCAACAGAATTGATAGTGTCCGTATTTATCAATTCATCGACTAGGGACAATTTCAATACTTCACAATTGCACATGTAGAGATAATCACTAGTTGTGAATTCATCACAAATTCTCTCATGCTGTGAATTGTATTGCGGACATTCAGTAAATGAGTTTAAGATCTCAATCAAATACACAAACTTGTATACTCAAATAGTGAATATTCATTTATTAGAATAAATGATTACAATCATAAGGCGATTGCCTTAGGACACTTCTCTCATATCACTAACAAACTCCCACTTGGCTTAATGCCAATCGCTACGGTACCCAATACCACAGGCTCTAACATGACCCTCAAACTTGCTTTGAGGCAAGGCCTTAGTTAAAGGATCCGCTAAATTCCTTTCAGTAGGAATTTTCTCAATTTGTATATCATTCCTACTTATAATCTCTCTAATCAGATGATAGCGGCGAAGCACATGTTTGGATCGCTGATGAGACCTTGGTTCCTTTGCTTGTGCAATAGCTCCATTGTTGTCGCAGTAAAGCGGTATTGCTTCATCAATGGTTGGAACCACACCAAGTTCTAAGACAAACTTTTTGATCTAGACTGCTTCCTTTGTTGCTTCCGAAGCTGCAATATATTCTGCTTCCGTGATAGAATCCGCTACGGTGGCTTGCTTGGAACTCTTCCAACTTATTGCGCCTCCATTCAAAATAAATACGTATCCGGACTGAGATTTGGAGTCATCCTTATCTGTCTGGAAACTGGCATCTGTATACCCATGTATTACCATATCACCTTCTCCATATATTAGGAACACATCCTTAGTGTTTCTTAAGTACTTGAGGTTTGTCTTGACAGTCGTCCAATGATCTATTCCTGGATCAGACTGGTATTTGCTTGTGACGCTCAGAGCATACGATACATCGGGCCTAGTACATAACATAGCATACATGATAGATCCTATCGCGGATGCATAAGGAATCTTATTCATGCAAATCCTCTCGTCTTCTGTACGCGGACACATAGACTTCGAAAGGTTGATCCCATGCCCGATGGGAAGGTAACCATTCTTGGATTCCGACATGCTAAACCTTTCTAGCACTCGGTCTATATATGTAGACTGCGAAAGACCAAGCAACCGATTTGATCTATCTTTATAGATTCTAATCCCAAGGATATAGGTTGCTTCTCCCAGGTATTTCATGGAGAAAGTTTTGGACAACAAAATTTTAACTGACTGTAAGACTGATATATCGTTTCCTATAAGTAATATGTGTTAGTGATATGAGAAAAGTGTCCTAAGGCAATCACCTTATGATTGTAATAATTTATTTTAATAAATGAATATTCACTATTTGAGTATACATGTTTATGTATTTGATTGAGATCTTAAACTCATTTACTGAATGTCCGCAATACAATTCACAGCATAAGAGAATTTGTGATGAATTCACAACTAGTGATTATCTCTACATGTGCAATTGTGAAGTATTGAAATTGTCCCTAGTCGATGAATTGATAAAAACGGACACTATCAATTCTGTTGAGACTAGCATGGGTTATTCTCTAATCAGCTGATTCTCACTGGCTGGTGACATTGGGATGTCCGGAGATAAACTTGAATGCTAGTTAAGGGAACTAGTTCATTGGAGTGACTGGCTGTAAAACTTCATATGGTAGTCTACATATAGACATGTCAGTGAAGTTCTTACTGCAGCTTATGTGCGATGTTCCTTTGACTTGCGGTGTTCAAGTCATCTTGGTCATGGAGACTTATACTTTGACATCTTAAGCAAGCATCTCCAAGGAAGTGTGGACCCAAGATGATTGGGTATAAGCCGAAGTGTCCGAAGATGTTTGAACAGCCTACAAAGGATTCACCACTCTTTGCGAGGAGATGTATACCCAAGGTCTATCGTCGGATTGTTACTCAAAGCCTCTGGCCAGAGCATGACATGTTCAGAGTATGAATCTCTTAGATACATGAGAGTAATTAGAATCCGTAGGACGAGAAAACGTTACTTGGGCTAGGTGTGACGTAGTCAGCCTAGTGGGGACTGACACACATAGACCATGTCCTAAACCAAGTGGGTATAAGATGGTGAAGGGAATGGGGCACGATTCATTATAGCTCTTAAAGGGTTTCAGAATTGTTTCTGAGGTCAACCGTTGATCTTTCGATTAATTGGGGATCATGATGTATTACTAGGTGTCACTCATGATCGTTCTATAATTGGTTAATTATAGATGGCCAACATAAATCGAAAGCCTATTTAGTCACACGCACTACGAGTAATCCGAGGGATTTAAAATGAGTTGAAAATTGGATTTTTCAATCAAGAGAGATTAGGTTTGGTTGAGCCAAACGATAAGTCGAATCTGAATTTTCAAAGACGCATCGAAAGCGTAAAATGGCTAAGTCTTTTGAAGACAATAGATGAATTAAATGAGTTTAATTCATTGGGGCGTGGCCTGGATAGGCCGGCCAAAGAGGGTCCCCACCCTCTTTACTTGGTCGGCCACAACAAAGGGAGGGAACCAAATTGTTTGGTTCAATTTATAAAATAAATCAAGTGTGGTTTGTTTTATAAAATTATGGATGATATAACTTTTTTATATAAACCAAGGTTTGGTTTATTTTTCATGGAAATTAAAATGAACCATGGATTGATTTATTTTATTTTTATAAAATCAATCATGGATTGATTTACCATGATAAAGAAATTTATATAAAATTTATTTTTCATGGAAATTAAAATGAACCATGGATTGGTTTATTTTATTTTATAAAATCTATCATGGATTGATTTACCATGATAAAGAAATTTATATAAAGAAATTTATTTTTCATGGAAATTAAAATGAACCATGGATTGGTTTATTTTATTTTATAAAATCAATCATGGATTGATTTACCATGATAAAGAAATTTATATATAGAAATTTATATAAAGAAATTTATATTATAAATTTCTTATAAAAATTTATTCCATAAGAAAAAAGAGACTTGGTTGATTTTTATCATGAATTAAAATATGATTTTAACCATGATATAAAATCGAGACTTGGCATGATGGAATAAGTCATAGAAAATTTATATGATAAATTTCTTATGAAAATTTATTCCATAAGAAAAAGGTGACTTGGCGGTTGAGAGACCACTATATAAAGGACCCAAGGCAAGGCTTGGAATTAATTCGAATTTATCCAAGTATTCTTGCTTGGGCTCTCTCCCTCTCCTCCCTTCTTCCTCTTGGCCGGCCACAAGCCTCTCCCCCTTTCTTCTTGCCGTGAGCACAAGGAGAAGCACCGAGGCGACGAAGTTCTTCCGTTGGGACGATCTTCCTCTCCGGCCATCATCACCTTGGGATTGGGCGCAAGTCATCTTCCTCCTTCTCGCCGGAATTGTGATTTCGGCCAACCTTGGTGGTGAGTTTTTCCGATGTGATTACTTCTCTCTTGGTTTTTGTCGTGTTCTCGGAGAATCTAGTAGTTCTCGAGAACATGAAACTCGTGGCTTTGCGAAGTCATCCCGAAGATACTCGGGGTGGACGCGAATAGAGGCAGAGCTTCCGAGGGACACTTACGGTTGGATCTCGTCCCTTCCTTCGAGTTACGCGAGGTAACAAGTAAATTAGTTTACGTTTCTGCAAAATTTTAAATATATGATCATGTCTACACAAGATAAGGTTGCATGCTTAGATGTGTGGTTAAATAATTTGAGAAATTATTTATGCTAAATCTTCCGCTGCACGTAATTAATTTTAAAATTACGAACACGCATCCATGTCAACATGCACCCGGTCCCAACAATATGTCATCGACATATAACACTAGAAATACGACTGCACTCCCACTAACCTTCTTGTACACACAAGGTTCATCAGGATTTTGTGAGAAATCAAACTCTTTGATTGTCTCATCAAAACGGATGTTCCAGCTCCTGGATGCTTGCTTTAGTCCATATATGGATCGTCGAAGCTTGCATACTTTGGTTTTATTAACCGATGTGAAACCTTCAGGTTTATCATGTATACATCCTCAAGCAGGTTTCCATTAAGGAAAGCTGTTTTCACATCCATTTGCCATATCTCATAATCATAATGAGCTGCTATGGCTAGGAGCATCCGAATGGATTTAAGCATAGCTGCTGGCGAATAGGTTTCGTCATAATCAATTCCTTGTTTCTGACGATATCCTTTTGCCACTAATCTAGCCTTAAAGGTAACAACATTACCTTCCATTTCGGTTTTCTTCTTGAAAACCCACTTGCACCCTATGGGCTTAATCCCTTCAGGCGGGTTAACCAAGTCCCATACTTGATTTTCGTACATGGAATCCATTTCCGACTTCATGGCTTTAAGCCATTTATCCCTTTCTGAATTTTTCAGAAAATCTTCATAACTGATAGGTTCGTCATCGTTAATGAGTAACACGTCGTTCGATTCACTTATGAGAAATCCGTATCTCTCTGGAATATTACGTGTCCTATCAGACCTACAAAGAAGTGGTGTTATTTTAGGTTCAATTGATAGCTCATCATTATGAGTTATTGGTTGTGGGTCTAGACTAGGTATCTCTGTAATGTCTATTGGAGTTTCTTAAACTTCTTCAAGTTCAATGCTACTCCCACTGTTTTCTTGTAAAAGAAATTCTTTTTCTAGAAATACAGCATGCCTTGAAACAAACACCTTTTGTTCCAAGGGATGATAGAATTGGTAATCTTTCGTTTCCTTAGGGTATCCAATAAATAGACATTTATCAGACTTAGCATCCAATTTGTCTAATACAGTCCGCTTTACATAAGCAGGACAACCCCATATCTTTAGGTGAGATAAATGAGATTTCTTACTATTCCACGTCTCATATGGAGTAGTAGAGACTACCTTGGTCGGGACTCTGTTTAGTAAGTAAACAGCTGTCTTAAGCGCATAGCCCCAAAAGGATTTTGGAAGAGTTGCATGATTCATCATAGATCTAACCATGTCCATCAAGGTTCGGTTACGCCTCTCAGATACACCATTATGCTATGGTGTATATGGCGGAGTCCATTGAGACAATATCCCATTGTCCCTAAGATAATCTTGAAACTCTTGACTTAAATATTCACCACCCCGATCGGATCGAAGTATCTTAATACTTTTGCCAAGCTATTTCTCTACTTCACTTCTGAACTCTTTGAATTTGTCAAAAGCTTCAGATTTGTGTTTCGTTAAGAACACATACCCGAATCGTGAGTGATCATCGATAAAGGTAATGAAGTAGCTATAGCCTCCTTGTGCAAGAGTTGACATTGGTCCACATACATCAGTATGTATTAGACCAAGCAATTCTCCCACTGGTTTACCTTTTCCAGAAAAGGGTAATTTGGTCAACTTGCCTTTTCAATCTTTTTAGCCTTTTTCTTCCTTCCCTTATTTTGTTCTTTGGGCTTCCTCTTAGAGCCTTTCTTTGAGGAACCAACTAACAGTACCGTCTTCTGATCCTGCTTTACAGAAGGCTCTACAGTCTTCAGTAGGTTAAGCAACTCAGGAATGGTAATCTCCAGTTTGTTCATCCGATAGTTCATCACAAACTGTGAGTAACTCTTGGGCAAACAAAGCAGAATTAAGTCAATACTTAGTTCGTGATCCATTGCAAATCCGAGTGTGCCTAGTCGCTCAGTGTACCCCAACATCTTCAACACAAACTGTGAAACAGAAGTGCCTTCCTACATCTTAGAGGTGAAGAGGAGTCTGGAGACCTCAAACCTTTCGGATCTCACCTGCTCGTCAAACAGCTAATGAAGATGGAAGACGAAGGTATGAGCATCCATATGCTCATGCTGCTTTTGTAGCTCAGGTACCATAGTGGCCAGCATGATGCAACTCGCAAGTTCAGAATCGGCCACATGTTTTTGATAGGCCACTAACTGGTCTGGAGTTGCATCTTCAAGAGGATGGTTGGGAAGTTGTTCTTTAAGGACATAAGCAAGATTTTCTGCCTTGAGGACTATCCTCAAGTTTTGAAGCCAGTCCATGAAGTTTGGCCCAGTCAGCTTATTGGTGTCCAAAATAGAACGCAAATTCAGAGAAGACATGATCAGGTGATTATCCTAGAAATACAAATTGAGGTTATGTGATGAGAATGATAAAGAATGCATCAATATACATTAATTAAATCCTATTTATTTTTCGAATTGAATAACCCTTTTATCAATTCGGGAGATCGTAGGAACATCTCCAAATAGGTTGATATCCAACCATAGAGAAGAACAACCATGGCTAGAGTCCATCAAGTTATTCTTAGCTATGAAGGTAGGTAATTATACCGATTACATATTATACATATATAACTATCATATTATGCTATCAACTAATTGAATGTTTGCATAAATCATTGGGTTGTTAACTCATTAACAAGTATGCAACAAAATACATAGCACCCAACTGCACCTCTCTTTACATCGACCTTGGCTGTGGCACAACAAATCGATGCTCCAAGCTTAAGGCTGACCCATTAATCAAGAAATAGTTTTAATATGGTTGGAGCTCATTCAACCATTTAGTCAGGCTTGGATGTGTCCAACAACCAAAACTAAGGATTGACCTCTGACTCCAACTATATTAATCATAAACTAATTCCATGGTTTGAACATGTTGAGGTTCAAGCCGAGCATGGATGTGTCCATCAACCCAAACGAGAAACAAAACTCCGGTTCTAACCATATTAATGGAAGGTGTTGGCCTTAATATTTTGTAAGGGGTTTTGGGTCTCATCCTTTTCTTTTATGCACATTCATGACATATAATTATGTCATGTTCTAATGATTTCCTTAATAAAGTATGTATGTGACTTAATTTATCAAGTCTCATTAATTGAATTAGGAACCGGATTTCCTAATTCTAATTTCATACTTTATTCAAGAAATTGTTTTGGGGAACAATTTCCTGAATTATCATAATCAATTTCGGAAATAATATGTTTAAGACTTTGATTTCTCTAAATCATCAAATCTTATTAAATTAAGAGATAGATTCCCTTAATTCAACCACATATTATTTTCGTGAAAATCTTATTTAAGGAAATATACTCTATAGGAAACAATTTTCCTAATTAATTTTGGAGACAATAATATGTAAGAGCATCACCTCATAAATCAAATAAGAAAATTATCGTTTGAGAATCACCTCAAAAATCTCCAAGATTTGATCACATATTTTATTTATGGAAAATTAATATCAATAACTTAATTTGGATGGCTCCCCGAGGCTCAATCCAAATTAAACATTTGACAATTTAAATTCAATTTAGGAAATTTAATTATAACAACTAACTTTAAATTGGACGGCTCCCCGAGGCTCAATCCAAAATAAAGAATTTTGTAAATAATTTAATTTCCAATTATAAATTTAAATGCCAATTAATATTCCCATAATTTGTGTAGACTTTCCTGAAAGAAAGTGCCCAAAATTGCGAGCTTTCCATAAATGGAAAGTTTCCAAAAATAAAAGGTTTTCAGAATAATTATAAGTTTCTGATACAAAGAAAACTTACGTTTTTCCTAAATTGGAAAGTTTCCAAAAATGGAAAGTTTTCACAATTATCATAAAATTTCAGAAACAGAGATATTTCAACAGTCTGCGAAATTTCATGAGGATTTCCAAACTTTGAAATTCCTAAATCGAAAATTTACCATAATTGAAAAGTTTCCGTAATTAAAAATTTCTCAAAATTGAGATCATGATAAAGCTTTCCGCAAAACAATTATATGACTATGTTGAACACAAACCTCGGCTCTGATACCACTGTTGGGACCAGGTGCATGTTGACATGGATGCGGGTTCGTAATTTTAAAATTAATTACGTGCAGCGGAAGGTTTAGCATAAATAATTTCTCAAATTATTTAACCACACATCTAAGCATGCAATTTTATCTTGTGTAGACATGAACATATATTTGAAATTTTGCAGAAACATAAACTAATTTACGTATTACCTCGCGTAACTCGAAGGAAGGGATGGGATCCAACCGTAAGCGTCCCTTGGAAGCTCCGCCTCTATTCGCATCCACGCCGAGTATCTTCTGGATGACTTCGCAAAACTACGAGTTTCGTGTTCTAGAGAACTACTAGATTCTCCGAGAACACGACGAGAAAAACCAAGAGAGAAGTCGGAAGACTAACCACAAAAGGATGGCGGAATCAAAATTCCGGCGAAGCAAAAGAAGAGGCTTGCGGCAAAAAGATCCTTGCGGCAAACTCTAATTCCGGCAACACCTTCTTCCAGCCAAGAGATGGCCAGAGCTTCCTTCTCCGGCAGCAGGTAGTGGTCGGCAGGGAAAGGGCAGGGGCGGCCGGCTGGTGCTCCTTCTTGGGGTTGGTTGGCGCACGGCAAGAAGGGGAGAAGAGAAGGAGAGAATGAGAGGGAGAGAGCCTATGCCTTCATCTCTTCGATTATTATTACCCAAGCCTTGCCTTGGGTCCTTTATATAGTGGCCTCTCAACCATCAAGCATCTCAAATATGGAATAACTTATTCCATCATGCCAAGTTTGATTTTATATCATGGTTAAAATCATATTTTAATTCATGATAAAAAATCAATCAAGTCTCTTCTCTCCTATGGAATAAATTTCCTTATCATGATAAATCAATCCATGATTGATTTTATAAAATAAACCAATCCATGGTTCATTTTAATTTCCATGAAAAATAAACCAAACCTTGGTTTATTATATAAAAATTTATATCATCCATAATTTTATAAAACAAACCACACTTGGTTTATTTTATAAATTGAACCAAAAACTTGGTTCTCTCCCTTTGTTGTGGCTGGCCAAGCAAAGAGGATGGAGGCCCTCTTTGGCCGGCCCATCCAAGCCAAGCCCCAATGAATTAAACTTATTTAATTCATCTATTAAGTCTTCAAAAGACTTAGACATTTTACGCTTCCGATGCGTCTCTGAAAAATTCAGATTCGACTTATCGTTTGGCTCAACCAAATTTAATCTCTCTTGATTAGAAAATCCAATTTTCAACTCGTTTTAAATCCCTCGGATTACTTGTAGTGCGTGTGACTAAATAGGCTTTCGATTTATATTGGTCGTCTATAATTAATCAATTAATTATAGAACGATCATGAGTGGCACCTAGTAGTACATCATGATCCCCAATTAATTTAAAGATCAACGGTTGACCTCAGAAACAATTCTGAAACCCTTCAACAGCTATAATGAATCGTGCCCCATTCCCTTCACCATCTTATACCCACTTGGTTCAGGACATGGTCTATGTGTGTTAGTCCCCACTAGGCTGACTACGTCACACCTAGCCCAAGTAACGTTTTCTCGTCCTATGGATTCTAATTACTCTCATGTATTTAAGAGATTCATACTCTGAACATGTCATGCTCTGGCCAGAGGCTTCGAGTAACAATCCGACGATAGGCCTTGGGTATACATCTCCTCGCAAGGAGTGGTGAATCCTTTGTTGGCTGTTCAAACATCTTCGGGCACTTCGGCTTATACCCAATCATCCTGGGTCCACACCTCCTTGGAGACGCTTGCTTAAGATGTCAAAGTATAAGTCTCCATGACCAAGATGACTTGAACATCGCAAGTCAAAGGAACATCGCACTTAAGCTGCAGTAAGAACTTCACTGACATATCTATATGTAGACTACCATATGAAGTTTTACAGCCAGTCACTCCAATGAACTAGTTCCCTTAACTAGCATTCATGTTTATCTCCGGACATCTCAATGTCACCAGCCAGTGAGAATCAGCTGATTAGAGAATAACCCATGCTAGTCTCAACAGAATTGATAGTGTCCGTATTTATCAATTCATCGACTAGGGACAATTTCAATACTTCACAATCGCACATGTAGAGATAATCACTAGTTGTGAATTCATCACAAATTCTCTCATGCTGTGAATTGTATTGCGGGCATTCAGTAATTGAGTTTAAGATCTCAATCACATACACAAACATGTATACTTAAATAGTGAATATTCATTTATTAGAATAAATGATTACAATTATAAGGCGATTGCCTTAGGACACTTCTCTCATATCACTAACAGTTTGTTGCATTTAAAAAAAAATTCTCATGAAATTTTAGTTTAAAGCCCTCTCAGACTCCCATACAACATAGCATTATTAGCCATTTTGTTCAATCAAGGATTTATTTGATAGTGAAAAGTGAGAAATGATAAATTCCAAAGCTTGAGTGTAGATCCCACACAAATGTAGTCAAAATCTTTATCCATAATCCATGTCAATCATTAGCGCCTATCCATCTGTTTAGCATTTAAGATTTTAATTATTGAAATGTACACATAGCATACATCAAGTTGACCTATTTCTAATATGTTTTTCCTCGAAGTGATAGGTTGATATACATGGAGCTTGCTGGGTATTGCTTTAAAAAAAAAAAAATCAAAGTCAAAGTAGGTAGCACATAGGATCCTTATTCTTCCAGTGCTTGAATTTTGTGGTTCCCATATGTGTGAGTGGCTATTTCTTGAAGCCTCTTTGTCAGAAATCCCTTACTTGAGTTGGCAGTTATCTTTATATATATATATATATATATATATATATATATATATAAATATGACTACAATAGGGAGCGAAGAAGAGAATATCTATGGTTTCATTGAAGTAAAGAAAAGACGGCATTGATTATGTTATGACTTGTTGGGAATAGTAGCTATTTTCACATTTACACCAAGCAAGATCATAGATTATAAATTTTGTAAAGCCAAAAAAAAAAATTATAAAGCTATTGGCCAAACTTTTCACTTGTTCTTAGAGTGAGTACAAAACAGTTAGTTATGGGCAGAGATAGGTAGTCTTCTGCATAAAATTTTTGTGGTTATAAAGCTTTTATTTACTGTTGATCTAGATCACATGTAGACTCCTTTGTGGAGTATAGGATCAATGGATATAAATAAGTAACTAGTCATCTCGACTCAGAGACTCCTTCATGGTGGCTTGCGCATGGAAAGGATGGAGTGGATGAGGTTGCAACATGACTGGAGGCGCATTGGAGACCAAGGCCATAATAGTTGGAAAAATCTAGGATTTTTCCTCGTTTATTATATTGGTTTATGTGCTTGTCGTGTGTGTATGCGTGTGAAAAACCTCAATGTAAATAACTAAGTGGGAGAGGGACCCTAAGGGTCCCATGGCCTCTATTACAATTTGATAAGTGATGCAAACAAGCCTGCGCATCAGCTCTGAGTGCCTTCCTCCCCATCGGATGAGCTTGTTTTGTGGATCACTAGGTCAGAAAAGATTATAGAAAATTATTGAAGAGCGTGTGTACTTCCCTATCGGAAGACACATAATCGGAAATAATTTTCTTAGTGTCGTGTAATGGTAAACACTTAGATACAAATAATAGTATCCTCCCCATCGGAGTCACTTCTATTGTTTGTAGGGTCGAAGAGGACCAACTACTAATTTTATTTGTCAGAAAGTTAGGATGACAAGATAGTAAAATTAATGGGTAAAACCTCCTCTCACAAATGTAGAATTTGTATACGTCCACACCATCGTGGCATGCGAAATTCTCCGTGTTTTGAGGTATTGGTTGTTTTTTGAAAATTTATTATTTTGAGAAGTCAATTTATTTTCAAAAACTAAAGTGTGTGATTGTTGTGATTCTCAGGTGTTTTAATATGGATTAGACCCACTTGACTTAATTCAAAGAGAAAATGAAATTAATGCCCCTGATAATAACATGGATTGGGAATTAAATCTGGACTTTGTCTCCACTGCCGAGGAACCCAAATGTGATCATGTCGAGTTCTGTACGAAAAAACCTAGCGAGATTAATGATAAAGAGGAGTTTGAATATTTTAGAAAATGGTTAGAAGCAGACGAGACGACTGAGTGTCATCAAAATCAGGCTTCTTCCATTACCAGTGATAAAACATCCAAACTTGATGAACTCTTCGGGCATCAAAATCGAGCCGCTAGGCAAGAGGTCATGAAGAACTTGACAATGACCATCTTGGTTGAGGGTATGCCCGTAAGGGAGCATGCTCTCAAAATGATGGCTTGGTTGAAAGAGGTGAAAATTCTTAGAGCACAAATCGATGGGGAAACCCAGGTCGATCTCATCCTCGAATCTCTACCAAAGAGTTTTGAGAAGTTTCGCCTAAGCTACAATATAGACAAGCGTTCATATTCGTGGGCAGAACTTCTGACAGAACTCGAGGCGGCAGAGGCGTTTTCTCTTCAGTGTTCACAGACTTTCATTACTCAAGAGGTTTCTACTTCTAAACCGAAAGGAAAGAAGAAGAAGAAACATACTGGGGCAAAGAAAGTAGCAGGATTACAGGGACCTCAGAGTTGCATAATGAAGCCGAAAGGCAAGTGCTTTGTGTGGAAGCAGTTTGGACATTGGAAGGCGGACTGTCCCTGTCGTCAGGGTAATAATTCAGGTATATTTTATTCTTTTATCGTTGTAACATGTTTAGCGGTGATATCTACCGGTACCTGGTGTATAGATATGGATGCCACTAATCATGTCTGCATTTTTGTGCAGGGGTTCCAGGAAACCCAACAACTAGCTGAGGAGGAGATTACTGACTACATGGGATAGACTATGGAGATGACTTTTGCAGTGGGAGTTTATTTATTCATTTATGTCTCTAACATAGGATGATATAGTTTTGGTTTTGTACAAATTGCTTTTATGTACTTAAATTTTAGAAAGAACTTTTTTCTTTAGTTTCTGGAATAAGATATTCTATTGCTTTTATTGTTAAAAGTGGGATAGAAGGATTGTCTGTTAAAGTGCATAGATATACAATTAGTTCAAAACCAAAAGCTCTCATGATGAAAATAGATAGCTTATCATCTAATTAAAGTAAGAGAAAGGTTCCTTCCAAGTAGAACCAAACATATATTTTAGCTCTAAGACTTGGTCTTATTAACCTTTAGTGGGATTCAAAGGTTGTTAGCCAATGAGCCCTTAGGATCATTGATGGTGGAAGACTTGTCTTCCTTAAGATCTTTGACTCTTCCTAGGAAGGTAAGAAGACCAAGAGGTTTTTTCTAAGCCAAGGGGCATAGAGCCAAAGGTATATAAGAGTTGGCTCAATCTGATAAGTATATGTCCTTAGTCTATCTAGAATAGAGGTAGCCTTATCTTGTTTATTTTATGAAGATTTATTTGATGTACCGCAAGACTGAATACTTTGATGAGATCAAAGAATTCAAGTCTGATGTGGAGACACATCAGAGTAAAAGTATGATGACATTACGATTAGATCATAGTGGCAAGTACCTCTTGGGATAGTAATAGGACTTACTTATCAAAGATAGGGAATCGATCCCAATACACTGCACCTGATATGCCTCAACAGAATGGTGCAGCACTGGGAAGGAAAAAGGTCTCTTAAGGTAATGGTTAGGAAAATGATAAGCTACTCTGAGATTAGACAGATTTGTTCGGGGGGATATGCTCTGGATACGACGGTGTATGTGCTTGATACTATCTAGGTCAGTAGTCTCTAAACCCATAGAAATATAGACTAAGTGAAGGTTTAGTCTAAGGCATGTTCAGATTATGGGTATTTTAGCACATGTGCTAAAGAGAGATACTGATAAGTTGGAATCTAGTGCACATGTTCGTAGGCTATCCTAGGGGAACAAAAGGTGGTTTAATGGTCCTAAGGATCAGAGGATGCTCGTTGAAACGAATGACTGATTCTTAGAAAAAGGACTATGTAATAAACAACAAGCCCATAAGTAGACTTATTCTGAGTAATACAAAAAAGGGGACATTCTGACCTTAGTACCAACTGTACAAGAGGGAATACCACGAGTCACTGCACCTCGTGTCACAGAAGATACACAGGGGATACCTTGTCGTAGTGGGAGGGTTGTTAGTCAACCTAAAGGTTCATGTTCTTGGAGAGTCTATCGACTGGCTCCTTGGTGAACATGAACCGGATCCCTAGACCTATGACGAGGATCATCCACTTTGAGGAGATAAATCCAGTCACATGGATTTGTTCAAAGAACGGATGAGAATGTGCATATAAGTAATGTGACGAAAACAAAGTGGTATTCTTGTGCTTTACGTAGATAATATTTTATTGATTGGCAACAATAATGAAATACTATCAGACGTAAGGGTATGGTTGTCCAAATAATTATGAAGGACTTGGGAGGAGTAAGACACATCCTTGGGGATAAAAGATCTAAGGGATCTCTAGACAAGGATGATGTATTTATCCCAAGCTTCATACAAGACACTGTCCTAACTCGTTTTAGCATGGATACCTCCAAAGAAAAGTTTTGTACTTTTTAGCTATGAAGCTACTCTATCTAAAATGATATGTTTAGATTATCAAAGGAGATAGAGTAGGTAATGGCGGTTCCTTTAGCGTCAGCTATAGGAAGCCTCATGTATGCTAAAAATGAGACCGGATATCTGTTGTACCTTCGACATGGTTGACAGATATCGGAGTAACCCAGGTCAAGGAAATTGGATTGCAGTGAAAGCATATATTAGTGCCTGATAAGGACTATATGCTGGTTTACCGGGCAGACCAATCTCCTGTGGGTTATATGGATACAGAATTCCAATCAAGATAGGGGCAAATATAAGTATTCCTCAGGGTTTTGTGTTTCCTTTTAGAAGGAGGAACCAGTGTATGGCAGGGTGTCGCGCAGTGGCTGCGTGATGGACTCTAGCATGGAAGCTGGATATTTGGCAGCCTGCGAGGCAGCCAAGAAAGCTACATGGTTCAGGAACCTCAAGATGGACTTAGATGTGATTCTTGGTTTGCTCAGGGCTATCACATTTTGTTGTGATTAAAATGGTGCAGTTACAAACTCGAAGGAATCACGAATACATAAAGCAAGTAAACACATAGAGCGCAAGTACCAACCAGGAGAGGAATAGCCGTCGTTGCCTAGATTACATCAGAGGATGACCTAAGGAGATCTTTTCACTAAGGCCTTGGTAGCAAGAGCTTTTAGGCATGTGAAAGATCTAGGGGTCAGATGTATGACATTTTGAAAACAGCAAAGTCTTTGAGTATAAGTGGGAGATTGTTAGAATGTATACTAAAAGCTTTGCTTTTGGTTAAAATACATTTACATTTTAAAAGAGAATTGCAAAATCACACGGTGAATATTTATATTGGTATGTGCACAAAATGTCTCATACTTTGCATTATAGATAACATGGTGCATGGTGACGCACAGAAGATCATGTTATCAAATTCCTTGCAGAAGTATAAGAAAGAGACTCACAACCGAGATGAAGTTGGACAAACCATCGGGATGGTTGTAGTGTAATTAGGTGTGGTTTGTCTTAACTATAGAATTACACTAATGCACTTTGTGTGCATTGAGTAGGACCAAAAGAGTGGTCATCCAATTTTGTACTGACTTCATAAATTGGATTAGACCTCGAATATATATTATGGAGTACGATCTCTAGATCCCAGAATAATAACGGTCACATGTAGTTAATTAATTATTACTTTGATTTATCAATGGGCGAGATCTATTCTGTTAGATGGATAGGCCCGGTAAGTTGGGTAATAATTTTATCTACAAGATGTGTCATTGATTATGGAGGGAATCCGTGTCCTGGTTAATCATGATGATGATGCCCCCTTGATGAGCTCAAAAGGATCGTCAT
This sequence comes from Boesenbergia rotunda, assembly GCA_024364735.1. Lineage (NCBI taxonomy): Eukaryota > Viridiplantae > Streptophyta > Magnoliopsida > Zingiberales > Zingiberaceae > Boesenbergia > Boesenbergia rotunda. The sequence continues at coordinate 39,220 of JAGFNQ010000245.1, forward strand.
GTCAAATCTTGCAAGTGGACTATGGTCCGACGTGATGAAAAGGTTGAGTGATACTAATCAAGAATCAAGAAGATAATTAATTAAAATTATCAATAATTTAAATTAATTATCAGGCATTCGATATCTTAAACATGGGGAGATGGACGACACATAATAGGTGGAGCTCATATGAAAATATAAGGGATGGTGAGGAAGTTCAATGGGATCCTTTAGAGGATTGGATCTCCATTAATGGATCGGATTTGGATTCATTAGCGGGCCAAGAACCAACTCCTCTTCATGGTCCCTACCTTATCCCTATAAATACTCCATAGGAGTCATGATACAAGGCTAATGAATTAATCAAGGAATTAATTCAGTTAATTCAAAAACCCTAAACCTCTCTCTCTTTCCCTCTCTCCCTTCTCCCTCTCTTAAGGCGCCGGCCGTGGAAGGGGATTCCGCTCTTCTTCTCTTCTTCCTCTCATCTTTCTCATTGCTGGCAGTCACTAGAAAAAGGGAGAGCTTTCCTCTCCCTTTGTGGTGCGCAGCAAGAAGAGAGGAGGGAGTGTCGGTCGGCGCAAGGAGGAACAAGTCCGGCCGATGGTGGAGGTGAAGAGGAATCCTTGGTTTTCTTCCACACCTCATCATTTTATCTTTCTTGATTGTTGGTGAGGTCCACTAGACAAGGAGGAGTGCTCTCCTTCTTTGTGGCGCGCGGAAGCAAGGGAAGAAGTTGAAGACCGACCGGTGGTGGGAGGTCTCAGCCGTGGGAGTTTCTCGTCGGCGGTGGTGGAGGTGGAGAGACTTCTTCTTCCTCATGAGCTTGCTGCCGTGAGATAGGAAGAGGAAGGAGAGGTAGGCTAGGGTGATCTTGAGGAAGAGGAGCTCTTCTTCCTCAAGTTGTTCTTCTTCCTCCCTTAAGGTGGCCGGTGAGTAAAAACCCTAACCATAGGGTTTTTGAATTGGTGCAAAGAAAGGGAGAGAAGAAAAAGGTGATTAACTCGAGGCCTTCGGTGACTCCGCGTCTTGGTAGCTCATCGCCCACACGACGTCCAGGAGGGAAGGGTCATATGGTAGAAGACTGCGAGGTAAACGGCGAGGTATACCTCTCCCGAGCTCCGTCTTTATTTTGTTATATTATTGCTTTGATTATGTTTGTCATTGCATGTGGTTAATTAATTGCCATGGATTAATTATTTGTTAATTAATATGCCAATTTATTTTATGTCATGGACCCCGATTATAAACACAAAAAACGGTGATCCATTCGTCGTCTTTTCACAGTCAATTAATTCGAAAAGTTACAAGGCCTTAACTTTGGTTTTGGCTAAGTTGTGACTTGGATTATTTGATACGATGACGAGACGGTCATTTGGGAGACGGATCTCTATTCGGATTAAATTTTTAATCCGTAGACATAGAGAGGTCTCTCATGTTTGACCCCATGGTTGCGTAGGAAACTCTCAACCATACAAGGGTTTATTCCCATCATACCCAAATCCCCCAGGCAAGTGAGTGAATCCTCCAACTCCTACGCCACCTTCTCCAACACCGAAAGTTTCGATTGGTACTTCCTGATCGTCCTTAGTTTCTTGTCTCCAGAAGCGACCTGGGAGAAGAAAGAAAAGGCATCCAAACACTGGGAGGGAAGGCGGGGGTTATTGCCGAGGTACTCATCATCATCGAAGGGGGTAGATGAACTCCTCACCGCCACCTCGTTGCCATTCATATATCAAAGGATGACATGTGATCCTGTCTGGAAGCGGTGGAGAGCGAAGCCCCGGTGAGGCAACTCGAATATTGACCAGACCGTCATGACCCAAAGGAAAGCCTGTAGCACTGCCGAAGCTAGCTCGTTGCCGAAAGTACCTGCAAAGAGACTGGGGGTGCCCCAGTCTTGCACTCCGATGCTCAAGTTAAACCTCTAGCGGATGAAAAAGATAACCATCTAAGAGAATGAAGAAGATAATAGTACAAGAGAAGGAATGAAAATGCCAGTAGAAATCTCCTTCGTTTCTCTCCCTTTGGGTAGAATAAAGTGAATGAATCCCCCCCCCCTTTTTCTTAACACACGAGAGTCTTTTTATAGGCAACATCTCTGACAAGTTGTCTCATCAGTAATAAAGAGCATATCCTGTCTGTTAGATTTCCTGAATCTTAGAGATCTTGCAGAGATTATCCTGTCATATGATACTATCCCCTATCATTCTTTATGTTAAATCTTGCTTTATGTCGTATTAGCCCAGGTGTGAGTTTGACTCTACATTTTGGTCTAACAAAGTTGTTGGGTCAGAGTGAAGGTGAACCAAAGCGTCCGATTAACTATGCCGATCGGACAGGTGCTGGAGATCGGTTCAGCTCAGCCGCGAAGAGCAGCAAGTCTATAATCTACCGCCAAGGATGGCGGGTTGATAGGTCATCCGGGAAGGTCGACGGGTCGGCCATCCACGAGGGAGGTCGGCGAGTCGGTGGGTCGGCTGGGTCGATCGGGTCGTCCTGGTCGACCGAGTAGTCCGGGTCAGCCGTGTCGGCCGGGTCGGCCACAAAAAGTGGCCGGTTGGTTGTTTGCCGGGAAGAGCAGTCGATTGGCCCTTAGCAACATAGAGCGGCGGATCCCATTAAATCTTTTTGCCTTAACTCCACCTTAGCTTGCCAATTTGGTCTTTTTTAGGGGGTCTTACTATATCTCCCTGGATCACATATCTCTCCTTCAATTCTAGTCGAAGGAGGCACGAGTCTGACTGACTAGACTAAATATAGTGTTTTGACTTATTCCACTCGCACTTTCCATCCTAGAATTAGGTTGGAATGGATCTCCTTTGATAAAGGAACAACCAATCAGAAGCTATGAGTTGGATTTTACCAAGATGATCAGTGTTTCATCCCTCGAAATGTTGCCGCAAGAGTATTTAGTTATGTTAAATGAACAATTGGATCGTGTTGGATGAGTGACAAATTTGTGTATGGAAACTACTAAGTATTTTTGCCAAACGAGCAACGATAAAGTGCAAAGCAATTGGCAAAGATAGAACCAAGCAAACGGTTGCGGGTGCCAAGCATGCAACGTGGAGCGAGTAAACGACTGAGTAATGGTTGAGTAGGCAAGCAAATGAGTAGAGTGACTAATTGCCTAGCAGGTGGCAGAGTGGCAAACTGAGTGGCTAGCCGAGTGGCTGAGTAGCTGAGTGCCTAGCAGAGCGGCTTTTATAACTTGTTGAAAAGCAAGTGTCTCAATGCCGCTCGGGAGACCTTAATGGAGCATGGGATGCCCGTTCAGCCTACCGTGAAGTCGACGAGTGCGTGGTAGCATGCCCACTTATAACTTGCGAAAGCAAGAGTCTGGACACCGCTCGGGAGAACCATTTGGAGTGTGGGCAACCACGTCCGGTTTGTCGCAAGGTCGGTGCGTATGTGGGAGCATGCCCACTTATAAATCGCCATGGGCGAGAGTCTGGACATCGCTCGGGAGAACCATTTGGAGTGTGGGTAGCCACGTCCGGTCTGCCGCAAGGTCGACGGGTGCGTGGGAGTATGCCCATGTTAGGATGTATACTAAAAGCCTTGCTTTTATATGAACATCTACATTTTGAAAGAGAATCACAGAATCACAGGTTGCATGTTTATATTAGTATACGCACAAAATGTCTGATACTTTGCATTGTAGATAACATGGTGTATGGTGACACACAGAAGATCATGTTATCAGTCCCTTGCAGAGTAGAAGAAGAGGCTCACAACCGAGATGGAGTTGGACAAACCATCGGGATGGTTGTAGTGTAATTAGGTGTGATTTGTCTTCACCATAGAATTACACTAGTGCACTTTGTGTGCATTGAGCATGACCAAAAATAGAGGTCATCCAATTTATACTGACTTTATAATTAGATTAGACCTCAATTATATTATGGAGTACAATCTCTATATCCCGAAATAATAATGGGCACGTGTACTTAATTATTATTTCTTTGATTTACCAATGGACGAGATTTATTCTGCTAAATTGATAGGCCCGGTAAGTTGAGCAATAATATTATTTACATGGTGTGCCATTGATTATTGACGAAATCCGTGTCCTGGCGAGTCGGGATGATGATGCCCCCTTGATGAGCTCATAAGGTTCACCATGTTAAATCTTCCAAGTGGACTATGGTCCAACATGATGAAAAGGTTGAGTGGTACTAGTCAAGGATCAAGAGGTTGATTAATTAAAATTATCAGTAATTTAAAGTAATCGACGGACATTCGATATCTTAAACACGGGGAGATAGATATGCTCATAATAGGTGGAGCCCATATGAAAATATGGGGTTGGTGAGGAAATTCAATGGGGATCCTTTAGTGGAATGGATCTCCATTAATGGATCGGATTTAGATCCATTAGCGGGCCAAGACCCAACTCCTCCTCATGGCCCCTATCATAGCCCTATATATACCCCATAGGAGTCATGAAACCAAGGCAAAAATTAATCCATAATTACTCATCCAAAAACCACCAAGCCAAAACCTAAAACCTTCTCTCCCTTCTCTCTCCTAGGGTTGCGACAACCTTTATTGCAGCCGGCGGCAACAAGGAGAAGGAGTAGGGAGTGACCACTTCTCCTCCGGTTTCTTCTTCCTTTCTACTCCCCTTTGGCCGGAGCACTCTTTGAGGCGGCTGGAACCGGCGGAGCAAAGAGGAGGTTTTGGAGTTTGTTGCTGCAATAAGGAAGAAGAAGGAGGAGTACTTAGGTTTTGGTTGTCTCCATCTTCTTCCACTTCCAATGCTTCCTCTCTTGTGGCTGGAGTCTCCTTGAGGTAGGGAGCAAATTCGGCAGGCCAAGAAGGAGCTGGGTTGCCGGCGGCTCAAGCTTGAAGGAACTCTTTCAAGGGTGAAGGTCGGCGCAAGTGGAAAGAGGAAGAGGTTTGAGTAGGGTTCGGTTCTTCATCACTTTCCTCTTCCTTTACCTCCTCTCTTGTGGCTGAAGACTTCTTGGAGCAAGGGGTAGGTCCGGCAGGCCAAGGAGGAGGTGATAGGCGCCGGCGGCAACATGGATAGTGGTGGTCAAGGCCGGCGCAAACCCTATTGGCTAGGGTTTTGCTTGGAGCAAAGAAGAGAAGGAAAATGGATTAATTGGAAGCCTTGGTGACTCCGCGTCATGGTAGGTCATCGCCCACACGACGTCCAAGAGGGGAGGGTCATACGGTAGAAGACTGCGAGGTTAAAGACCAGGTATATCTCTCTTTGGCTCCTTATTAGTTTCTATCATTTTATGTGATTTTTTTTATCATCGCATGTGTGTTATTGATTAATTATCATGTTTTAATTATTGTTAATTAATGTTGATAATTATTCATGTCATGGACCCCGATGATAAACACAAAAATCGACGATCCGCTCGTCGTCTTTTCCGTGGTCGATCGGTTAGGCGAGTTACAAGGCTCGATCTATGAGATTGGCTAAGTTGTAACTCGAACCGATTGATAGGATGACGAGACGGTCGTTTGAGGGATATGTCTCCATTCAGATTAAATTTTTTAATCTGTAGACATGGAGAGGTCTCTCATGTTCGACCCCGTGTTCGCTTAGGAAACCCGCTGAACTATACTTCCATCAGCCCACTTATAACTCACCGTGGGCAAGAGTCTGGACACCGCTCGAGAGAACCATTAGGAGCGTGGGCAGCCAAGTCCGGTTTGTAGCAAGGTCGGTGGGTGCATGGGAGTATGCCCACATATAACTCGTCATGGGCGAGAGTTTGGACACAGCTCGGAAGAACCATTTGGAGCATGGGCAGCCAAGTCTGGTCTGCCGCAAGGTCGGTGGGTATGTGGGAGCATGCCTACTTATAACATGCGAGAGCAAGAGTCAGGACACCCCTCGGGAGAACCATTTGGAGCACGGGCAGCCACGTTCGGTCTGTCACAAGGTCGGTGAGTGTGTGGGAGCATACCCACTTATAACTTGCCATGGGTGAGAGTCTAGACACCGCTCGGGAGAACTATTTGGATTGTGGGCAGCCATGTCCGGTCTACCGCAAGGTCGGTGTGTGTGTGGGGCGAGAGTCTGGGCAGCGCTTGGGAGAACCATTTGGAGTGTGGACAACCACGTTCGGTCTGCCATAAGGTCGGTGGGTGCATGGGAGCATACCCACTTATAACTCACCATGGGCGAGAGTCTGGACACCGCTCGGGAGAACCATTTGGAGTGTGAGCAACCATGTCTGGTATGCCGCAAGGTCGGTGGGTGCGTGGGAGAATGCCCACTTATAACTTGCCATGGGCGAGAGTCTGGACACCGCTCGGGAGAACCATTTGGAGCGTGGGCCGCCACCTCCAGTCAACCGCAAGGTCGGTGGGTGTGTGAGAGCATGCCCACTTATAACACACCGTGGGCGAGAGTTTGGATACCGCTTGGGAGAACCATTTGGAGCGTGGGTAGCCACGTCCGGTCTGCCACAAGGTCGGTGGGTGTGTAGGAGCATGCCCACTTATAACTCGCCATGGGCGAGAGTCTGGACACCGCTCGGGAGAACCATTTGGATCGTGGGCAGCCACGTCCGGTTTGCCACAAGGTCGATGGGTGCATGGGAGCATGCCCACTTATAACTCACCGTGGCCGAGAGTCTGGACACCGCTCGGGAGAACCATTTGGAGTGTGGGCAGCCACGTCCGGTCTGCCGCAAGGTCGGTGGGTGCGTGGGAGCATGCCCACTTATAACTCGCCATGGGCGAGAGTCTGGACACCATTCGGGAGAACCATTTGGAGCATGGACAGCCACGTCCGGTCTGCCACAAGGTCTGTGGGTGTGTGGGAGCATGCCCACTTATAACTCACCGTGGGCGAGAGTCTGGACACCGCTCGGGAGAACCATTTGGAGCATGGGCAGCTACGTCCGGTCTGCCGCTAGGTTGGTGGGTGCGTGGGAGCATGCCCACTTATAACTCACCGTGGGCGAGAGTCTGGACGCCGCTTAAGGGACCATTTAGAGTTGGAGAGTAATAGCCGAACGATCCTTTGGAAAAGGACCAACCGAAGGGCCATTTGGGAAAATGGTCCCTTGGGGAATTAATGACTGAGTGATAATTTACAAGAACATATCAGCCAAGTGACTATTTGAGAAGATGACTCGCCGAGTGTTCATTCGGAAGAAGACCAGCTAAGGAACTATCCGGAAGAAGACCGACCAAGTGGCAATTTTGAAGAAGACCAGCCAAACGGTCATTTGTACGAAGACCAACCGAATGACCATTTGGAAGAAGACCGACCAAATGATTATTTGGACAAAGACTGACCGAATGGTCATTTAGAAGAATACCAACTGAATGGTTGTGTGGCCTTCCTGACCGAATAGTTATTTAAAGAATATCAACCATGTGATCATCCATCTCCTTTTAAATTGCCTATTAAGGTCATTTCATTTGCTGATCAGCTTTCACCGCTTGAACTTGCTTTTAATTTTTGAGGTATCTGTGATAGATCGGATTGCCAGTGCCCATTCTGACTTAGATCAAAATTATTCCTCAAAGAATTGCCACTCGACATTTATCCATCAAAGCTGAGTTAAAATATATATAATGATCGACATCTTCTCATTCTAACTGACAAAGTCGATGAATTTTTCTCCTTGACATAGGATATGCGAGAAAACGTGGCATATGATTTAAGAAGATAAAATATAATGTAAAAAATGAGAGTTAATGTGAGGAAGCCTTGTGATTTGGTAGTTGACCCTTTTTGATGCTGCTTAATACTGAAGTGCGGGATTTTTTGCTCACATATTATACGTACGGACGTTCTATTTTGTAGAAATCCTTTACGGTCATGGTGATGGCAAAAAGTTTTCCGACGGGGTCCGTCGTCACGTTCCAAGTCAGGCATATGTTCCCATAGACGACCCCAAATTTGATCCTGTCTAGAAGCGATGGAGAGCGAAGCGCCGGTGAGGCGGCTCGAATATTGGCCAGACTGCCATGACCCAAAGGAAAGCCTGTAGCACTGTCGAAGCTAGCTCATCACCGAAAGTACCTGCAAAGAGACTGGGGTGCCCCGGTCTTACACTCCGATGCTCAAGTTAGACCTCTAGCGGATGAAAAAGATAACCATATAAGAGAATGAAGAAGATAATAGTATAAGAGAAGGAATGAAAATGCCAGTAGAAATCTCCTTTGTTTCTCTCCCTTTGGGTAGAATAAAGTGAATGAATCCCCCCTTTCTCTTAACACACGGGAGCCATTTTATAGGCAACATCACTAACAAGTTGTCTCGTCTGTAATATAGAACATATCCTGTATGTTAGATTTCCTGAATCTTAGAGATCTTTGGAGATTGTCCTGTCATATAATATTGTCCCCTATCATACTTTATGTTACATCCTGCTTTATGTCGTATCAGTCCAGGTGCGAGTTTGGCTCTATATTTTGGTCTGACAAAGGTGTTGGGTCGGAGTGAAGTTGAACCGAAGTGTCTAGTCAGCCATGCCGATCGGACATGTAACGCCCGCTTTTTTTTCCCGTAAAGCGGCGTTACGTTAATATACTTAAGGCATGTAGACATCATAAGGCAGCGGAATAACTTTAACTTATACATGCCCTACTAACATCCTTAACATAATGACATAGGAACCTTGGCATATTGACTTCATACTTAAACATCATATCATGTCATATCATGTCATACTTAACATCATATCATAGAGTTCCATAAGTCATTATTCACGTATTCAAGCATATAAGAGACCAAAGTCAAGTTCTAGCATAAATGATAACATAGGGTTTCCTGGGCCAAGTCACTACCACACACATGATTTCTTGCCCTCCTGCTGCTTCCATCATTGTCCCCTTGAATGATCTGCGGTATAAGGAAATAAGACTATAAGCACACAGGCTTAGTAAGACTCTTTCCTACTCACAAAAACCATTCATCATTTCATAATGAGCACATAAAACATTAACATACTTAGTGCTCTACTTATGACATAACAACTTGAATCATTTATCATATATTGAACATGGCATGATCATAAACATAAGTGAACATTCCTATCATGGCATGAGACATGGCATAAGCGTAAACATAGTAAACATTCTAAACATGGCATGCTACATGGTATAAACATAAACATCATAAACGTTCCTAGCATGGCATGATACATAGGCATACTTCTTATCATAGCATATGAATATCCTTTTAACATAATCATGGCATAGATCAATTCTTCTCATGCATCTTTCTTAACATGAAGAGTAAGCATCAAATCTTGTTAACATAGCATAATGCATATCATGAATGAATGCATGGGGGGAATGCATATACATAAGGATGCTTAACCTTTTAAAAACATACTTTTAAATGCTTAAACATATTCATCATATTATTGGGCCCTGGCTTGTACCACATACATATATCATAAGCGCGATCCCTAAGTAAATACGAGGTAGCTAGCCTCGACCTACTAGGGTAAGGACAACATAGTCGGTAGTCCCCGAACCGAGGCGTTCTTAAGGTGCCCATCCCTGTTGCACATCTACGGTAGTGCCAGAACCGTGGACAGCATAGTCGGTAGTCCAGAACCGGGGCGTTCTTAAGGTGCCCATCCCTTGGACCCATACTTCGGTCTGGTACAACCCCATTCATAAAGTAAAATACTTTACATGCTTCATCATTCATAAGACATTCATGGCATCTTTAACATAACATAACTTGTTACGGCTCGGCCCGTCTACCGGCCCATTTACCGGTCCTCACGACCGTCGTACCGTCGACCATCGACCGTGCCGTTTAGCATATTTATGCCTTAAAGACATAAGCATCATCTTTCATTCATAACATGGCATGCATCTTCTTTCATAAAACATGGCATGCATCATCATTCGTAAAACATGGCATGCATCATCATTCTTAAAACATGAACGTAAACATAACATACTTATCATGACATCATTCTTATCATGAACCTAAACATAACATACTTTTCGTGGCATCATTCTTATCATGAATATAAACCTAACATACTTATCATGGCATCATTCATATCATGAACATAAACCTAACATACTTATCATGGCATCATTCATATCATGAACATACACAATAACATAGCATGGTTCTTAATATAACTTGAGCATATAACATAGCATGGTTCTCTACATAACATAAGCATACATAGGTAGGACTTCCTTAAACATGCTACCTACCATCCAAGTACATGGCATAACATACGACATTCATAAATAACCCTACTAAGCATGGCATCCAAACATAAACATAAGGCATAAAACATAAAACATGGTGCTTAAACTTAGGGTTATTGGTAACATGATTTCTACCACATGCTTGAACCTATACATATATATATTTCATGGTAAGCATAAACTATCATTCTTTGAACCCTAACTCCTTCCAAACCCTAATTTCCTTTGCTTGGCCAAAACTATAGGGCTAGATTCCATCATTCCATTAACATGTAACATAGCATAAGGTAAGGAACCAACCATACTTTACTTATAAGACCATGGGAGGCCATTAGGGCTCATAATTAGGGTTATCCCTAACCTTTAGCCCTCTTTCCATGTGCTATCCGAAACCCTACAAGGCCATGGGTTCATGGAAAAAAATTCCATAAAATCCCCAATCAAACATTAACACCAAACATACTCTACCATGAAGCCATTGGAACCCTTGCTTGAGGGAAATCCCTAACTTATTGCCCTAGGTTCAACTTGGCCGAAACTTGTGGGGGTCACAAAGCCTTGTAAAGATTCACATAAGCCCCCTCAATCTCCCTTATATCATGATAACACACAAACCACATGCTTGAGGGTTTAAGTTCAACTCTACCCATGAATTCATGGGATGGCCGTAACCCTAGGGGATCCTAGGGTACCCCAAAAATTCTCAAAAATTATATTTATTCTCTAAACATCATAAGAACACATTATACAACATTATGAAGATTTTTATCATCATTATAGACCAAGAACCCATGGTGGCCGAAACCTATAAGGTTGGGTTCATGGGTTTCCTTTGGTTTTCCAACATAAACATCACATATAAGACTTTCATATCATGTAAATCTTCAAGAAAAACCATTATACCACAGGTGAGGGAGTCTTACCTTGGTTGATCTTGATTATAAACCTTAGATTTGAGAGAAGGATGGAAATCTTGTTGCCTCTTGACCACCCTTAGCCCTTGTACTCTTGTGAAAACCTTAGATCTTGGAGATGAAGCCTTGGTGGAACTTTTCCAAGGGAGAACTCCCTTTGAGGTGTTCGGCTAGAATGAGGAAGGAGGAGGAGAGGAAATGCAATTGAAGGAAGAGAGAAAGAAACTCCCAAACCCCCCTATTTATCACCCATTAAGGAGGTAAATGAAGAGTCTCTCTATGACCCTTCATCTTCTTCTAAGCCTTAACCAATATCCACTTCATTTCCTCATAGAAATCCCTTGCTAGGTGAGTTGGTTAAAGCATGCATGGTTGTACAAGAGGTCCAAGGTTCAATCCTTGGTCCATGCACCTTATTTTTATTTTATTTCTCTTTTTTATTTCCCCAAAATTCCGAAAATCCTCCAAAAATTCCCCCATAATTATTTTAATATTTCCTATTAAAATCCCTTTATATTTCTATAAATTTTTACCTAAAATTCACCAATAATCATGGTACTAAAAAGCCCATATAAGGCCCATTAGTGCCATTTTTCCCAATTTAAATGAGAAAATAAGGATTTCTAGGCCACATTTTGTATTAATATTTCTAGGTCCCTCAGAAAATTATCTAAACATGCTCAATATTTTAAGAAAATATTAAGAGAATTTTCCGGGTCGTTACAGGACAGGTGATGGAGATTGATTCAGCTCAGCCGCGAAGAGCGGCAAGTCTGTAATCTGCCGCCAAGGATGGCGGGTCGATAGGTCATCCGGGAAGGTTGACGGGTCGGCCATCCACGAGGGAGGTCGGCAAGTTGGCGGGTCAGCCGGGTCGGTCAGCTGGGTCGATTGGGTCGGGTCGGCCTGGTTGGCCACAAAGAGTGGTCGGTTGGCCGTTTGCCGTGAAGAGCAGCCGATTGGACCCTTAGCAACATAGAGCGGCGGATCCCATTAAATCTTTTTGCCTTAAGTCCACCTCAGCTTGCCAATTTGGTCTTTTTTAGGGGGTCCTACTATATCTCCCTGGATCAACATGATTCCCCCTCTCTCATGAGAGATCGACGGACGCCCACCGAGGCAGCAACCCAAGATCAGTCACGCACGAGCATTAAGAGGGGCAGGGTGACATCCTCCTTGGGTGTCGTATCTGAGATGAAGCTCATTGGCTATGCTTCTACGAGGGGGCGATGAGAAGGAAGAGGGAGGGAATGAAGAAGACTAACAATCCGAGGGATGTGACTGATGGGTCTCGAATAGGAGTCACAAGTAAGCCTCAAATTTAGAATTTATAACTGAAAACCCTTGCTAGAAAGATTAAATGTAGAATAGGGGTCTCAGGTCGTATTTTTCCAAGGACTAGTTGTGAGTATTTGAATCAAGCTTGAAAATTATTTGTCGTTAAATGATTTGGGTTTTCTAGATGAAATGGGGGGTTTGTTTTGCAAATAAGATTGAAAATGTAATTGAAACGAAACAAGCTTAACTAAACAAACTTAACTAGAGAATTGCAATTCTAAATTTAACCTACTTAGAGATTGAGCATAACAATTTGAAATTGCAAGATTAAATGATAGAACTGATATTTGTTGCAGAAATACACTAAAATTGTATCTAACTTCGGAAATGAGAATTGAAGCAAGCTGAAAACTGAAACAAGGTATATTTGTGCAGAAAATTTCGTGATCGGTCGGCTGACCGATTAGATACAAGCCTGATCGGATTGGTGTCCGATCAGGTGCTGTCTGGATCGGTCAATGACCGATCAGAAGCTAAAATCCGAATTGAAACACTTCGGAACAGACTGGAATGATTACAGAATTAAGTACAGAAATAAATTCTACAAACTATAGACACCAGTTCAAGTTCTTCACCGAGATTTCTCCTTGCCGTCACACAAGGATCGAGCTCGGAACCCCCTAGCTCGAGAATCAATCAGAATTCAGCTGCCGTGACAGAGTTGCGTAGCTTGGATGTGAAATCTAAACTCCTTCCGATCCTTCCTTCCGTGATGAGTTGTATGGCGAGTGATAACTCAGGGAACCTCGAACTAACTCAGAGAACCCCTCTGACTTGGCCCGATTGATGGAGAAGTGGAATCGAACGAAAGTTGCTCGGATGAAGCTAGCTCACGGTGAAACCCTCGTCGGAGCTTTCATATACGAATGGATTGCAATCCTCTTATGGAAATTGAGCTCGATGATTGAAATCTCACGACAAACTTGATCTGGGTGGTTGCCTCTGATCGAATTAGAAAAACGAAGAAGAACAATGAACTCTGGAGACGCGATCTGGCGACGACGACGAGCGGAGGAGGGAATTCCTGATTTAACTGATCATTTTGAATTTCGACGGCTGAGATCTTTTTCGTGCCATCCAACGGCCAGATCAAGTCAGATCTGAACCAAACCTTACAGATTTTGATCTGTGGTTCTGATCTACTGCTCCTTAGCTCGGATCAATCAGATCTGCGGCGGATGACTCAGATCTTCCCTTCTCTTGAATGAATGGTCTAGATCATCTGGAGCATGATCCAACAGCCAGATTGCTTCTGATTTGGATGAAATTTTCAGATCATGGTCTGTGGTCATGATTGACTCTATATTCAACTCGGATTGATCAGAAGTGGACTGATGGCTCAGATCTAGCCATTCTTTGATCGGACGGCTCACATTGATCCAACTCTTGATCCCTTTGATCTATGCTAAGTGGAAACTCAAGTCTAATCCAATCATGATCTAGTTTCATGGTTAATTGAAGCCTACAAAATTAGACTCAAAATTAATGCCAAAAATATCCCAAATAAAGAAAGAATTGTATCCAAAGACAAAATATAAAGATTTCATGAAACCTAATGTAAATACAAACTTAATCATATGAAAAGGGATCAAAAACATGGATTTGAGAACCTAATTGAAGTGACAAAATGATAGTTATCAACTCCCCCACATTTATTCTTGGGCGTCTCGCACAAGCTACTAGTAAACTAAAGATGCATCCCTCTAGATTATTCTCAATCATAATTAAATGCAATTGAAAGGAAATTACCTAGGATTGTCAATTCTCAAAAATCTAAACTCAATGGACTAGTAACTTGTCCTTAAATCAACAACTTAGCATACTTCCTCCTTCATGACTCATTGAGATGAACTCAACACACAAAACCTTTCAAAGGGATTTTTAGTGGCTTTCTTCCTAAATTCTACATTTCAATGAAAATGGAGCTTACTCAAACACAAAATGTTTCTTGCACTACCATAAGCTTGCTTATTATCTACTCTCCACCATCATTCTTGACTTGGATCCACATCTACAAAGGTTTATTAGAACAAATTGGAGAAATATGAAATGAATAGATGAAAGAGAAGTTTCATGAATTTTTATACCCAAAACTCATGATAAAGAAAATAGAGAAATATGATATGATAAGAAAAGGAATATGGTAAAGAAATATAGCATGAAGAAGAAATATGGAAAAGTAAAGGAAAATAGAAGACTTGAATACTCAAAATTGTTTTTAATGCACTTTGCCCTCTTGTATAGTCCTCTCAATGGTATCAAAGCTAAAGTGGGTAGGTATCAGCTGATTTGGATGAGGAACTTTTGACGGGCCCAAACTATGTGTCACGAATGTGGGCCTCAAATTTAGAATTTATAAATTAATACTGGAAATCCTTTTTACAATCAAAAGTATGAAAATGTAATATAGGGGCCACAGGTCGTATTTTTTTCTCGAGGCTAGTTGACGTTGTGTGATTCGCGCTTGTATTTAGGTGTCGTTTGTGAATTTTTGGGTTTCGAATGTGATGAGGTTTAGGTTCGTAATCTAAAATGAAATGGCATGGAATTAAAGAAACTTAGCTAATAAGCTAAACAAGGTGTTGGCAATTAATAAACTTGACCAAATGATACTTTAACCAATTAATGCAACTTGCAACCTTTAGACTTCAAACTAATACAAAATGCAATGGCACATCACACCTTGTGTTCAACTTCAGGATTTGTAAATCAAAATCAACCAAATGATAAGCAATCTATGAATAAACTGATACAAGATTGATGCCCAAAACTCAGCTTGATACTAAAAAGCAAACAACTTAGCAAACCCAAAACTGCCAATGAATTGAAAGCTGAGCAAATTCAGAAACCTGCAGCAGAATTTCAGAAACAGGATGACAAGTATGCAACCACGAATTTGATACAAAATCAGACACAAAAACCAAACTAGAATGCTACAATCCAAGGTTCATCTAAGATTCACAAGAATAGGCATCACTTGATACAATTTCAGAATTAATAGATTGAAACACTGCAGCCATAAACTTACTTCTGCCGAATGCAGAATTCGAGTGCTGGAATGTAAAAACAAGTCGATTACAGATCAGGCAAAGCAAGCTGGGACTAAGTGCTCTAAGCTAGTGTTCAAATCCGATTCAGAAAATCAAATTCATTTACAAACTAAATGCATTACAAACCAAGAGTTGCAGAAAATGAACTAAGGTTCAGAAATGGTGATGCCGCAGAGATTTGGATGCAAAATTATCATACAAGTAGACTGATTTCACATGCAATCAAGTTCCAATGTAATCTTCACTGATACCATTTCATAAATGAGACTTGGCACGCAGAAATGGCATAGCAGAAATGAATTAAACAGTAGTAATGGAAATCGAGTTATCAGAAATCAAATGGCAGAAACAGAATCAATGCAAAACAAGCTATACTTAACTGCAGAAATAAATCTAACTTGCTAAACAACTCAAATCAATTGAATTAGGAACTAAATGTTGTCTTCAATTGCAGGGAATGAGCTAAACAAGAATCGAATTTGAAAGAAGATATAAAAATCAGAACCCAAGCTGAAAAGTTCAGAAATGACTTGGCACGCACAAGGAAATGGCACGCAACAAATTTGAACTAAAATTAACTGAAATCAAACACAACTATCCACTAGATAGGTTCCTAAACTACTCATCTTGAAGGATTAAAGCTAGATTAAGTAGAAACAAGTAGGAAACGAGATTAACCAAATCTGAAATTCAAAAACAGAACCGAAACCAGAGCAGTAACGAAAATTACAGCTACAAACGAAAATTTGCTATCTAAACTACTCCTCAACTCTCCTTAAGCTCAAATGCTTCTTGGTCGTCAAGCAAGAGTGAGCCTCGAACCCGCAAGCTCAGCAAACAATTGAGAAACAGCTCAACAATTCAAATCTAGCTCACACTCTGAACCAATCTGAATTTCAAATCACTTTCCTCAATCTGGCATTGTCCAAGTGCGCGGATGGTGTGGGGATGATGCCGAACACTCCAGGGAACCCCTCTGAATCGCTCGGGTGGATAAAGGATGGAGCAAAACCGAGATTGAAGCTGTAAATGACAGAGCTACGGAGACCTCACAACAACTCTGTTTTGGCCAATTCGGAGCTGGAAATTCACCGTGAGCCTTCCCAATAGCCTAGCAATTGATCTATTAGAAGGATTGAGGGGTCGCGCCCCTTGGATTAAAGAAAACTAGCTAAGAATATGGAGAAGAAACGAAGAAGACGACTGCTTGTGGCGGAGATGCGACAAGGGAAGCTGCGGGCGATTTCTGATTAAATAGGAACAAATGGACGGCTCAGATTGCTTTGATGAAATCCAACGGCTGATCTTGCTCTGATTTGAGCCAAACTTTTATGATGATGATCTGAGGTCAGGATCTGCCTCGTGGTAGCTCGGATCCTCCAGATATGCAATGGATGGTCCAGATCAACTCTATCTGTGAATGGACGCTCTAGAGCCCTCCTTGCTTGATCCAACAGTTGATTTAGCTCTGATTGGGATGAAACCTTCAGATCTTGATCATAGAGCTTGATCAACCCTAACCCTAGCTCGGATTGCTTCAGATCGTCTCGGATGGCTCAGATCTAGCCGCTCTTGAATCGGACGGCCCGGATTATTCGTAGACTTGATAATTCGATTCGGTTCACATCCGACTCAGGTTTGACCCAGTATGCCCTAGGTCCAGGATCCTTTCATGGCTACAAAAATATATCAAAAAATTAGTGGCCAAATAATCCAAAAATTGTGTAATTTTGCAATTAAGTCCAAAATAAGATAAAATCCTAAAACCTAGGGTAAAATCACAATTAAACAATAAAATCATAGGTCAAACATGGATTTTAGCAATTAAAATAATCAACAAAATGGTATCTATCAACTCCCCCACACTTAAGCTTAAGCGTCTCGCGAAAACACTAAATAAGTATCCCTTAGGTTTTCTAAAGCATAATTAGAAACAAATGAAAAGAAATTACCTAGGGTTGTCAATTCTCATAAATCTAAGCTCTATGGATTAGTATCTTGTCCTTAAATCAACAACTTAGCCTTTTCATCCATCATGAGTCATTGAGATTAATTTAAATCACTAAGCCTTTCAAGGAAAATTTTGGTGGCTCTCTCCTTAAGTTCTAACTTGATGATGGAATGGAGTGGGAGACTTGGTTGCTCAAAAATATTTCCAATGTACTTTGCCCCATCTTGACAGTCCTCTAATGATATCAAGAGTGTGGTGAAGTCAAATTTAAGTAATTGCCTTTGATTTGGATGAAAAACCCTTCCTTGGTTTCAATGTGCCATTTTCCACCTTGCGTGCCAAATTTCTTTCTTCATTCTCTTTTCTGATTTTTCTCTTCTTCTTTTATCTTCTAGCAAGGTCAGAAATGAACTGAAATAAATCTTGGACTTGGATGAGAAAAATTACAATGTCAAAGCTCCAAAACTCCAATTGTGCCATTTTGCTTCTTCCTTCTCTTCTCTCATCATTTTTTTTCTTTCTTTCTTTCTCCTTCTCTAGTGAGGTCAGAATGTGGTGATGCAAGGCTGTAATTCTGATGAGAAAGCTCCATTGAATCAGGGTGCCGAAACTCCAATGATGTGCCAACTTGCTTCTTTGTGTTCTTCTTGTTTTTCAAACTGTTTTCTGTTTTTTTTTTCTTTTTTTTTCTGCAATTGGTCTTAGCTGGAGCATATCAGATCATGCCACACTCTAATTCCTTCATATCAGTTGGCATCTAGAAGTTGTTGAGCACTTAAAATGTTCCTCTCGAAAATTCTGCTCAATCAAGTTGAATTTTAGCCAACTTCTTTCCATTTTCTTCTCTATTTCGAAACTCCTAGCATCCAAATTCCTTTCTTGTTCTGATCGGCTGTGATGTGCTTCAATCTATGATACATTCATCCACTTCATTTCGTGATTCACAGCCTTGGAAAAAATCAAATTCAGCCAACAGTTAACTCAATTTCTGCACAAACTGCACAAACTCAATTTCATTGTTTTAAGCTTTTGTTCAGCCCTTATTCGGACATTCTGATTTTGTACAGCTGAGATTGAGCTTCTGGCATATGGTTCTGAATTTAATGAACAGAATACAGCTGCAATTGTGAGTACTTCTGATCAAATCATGCTTCAAAGAAAATTTTTCTTGCTTTGGCACCAACTCTTTTTTTCTCACTGCTTTTTGAGTGCAAATTGTTTCCATTTGAGATTTGTTTTCTTTTTGCACGCTACTTGGATCTTCAATTGATGATGAAAACTCTAGATGCTTCAATTCCACTTCTTCTTGCTCATTTTTGGTACCAACTCACTCACTTGGCACCTTTTGGCTTCAATTTCACAAAATTTTTTTTTTCTTTTTGACATGAAATACATCCAAAACTTTAGTCACTCCCCCACACTTGAATCTTTGTCCGTCTTGGGAAAAATAGCATTAGAAACATATCAAACAACAAGTCCAAAGAAAAGTGAAGCTAAGAGAAGAAATAAGCAAAGAAAAAGAGAAAAAACATGATTATTGCTAAAAATTGATGTGGAAAGGGAAACAAATGGATTAGCCTCTATAGATATGATCCAATCATTGAAATATGATTTTGAAAGAACCTAAGCAAGTTCTAGAGTTTAATAACATGTGTGTCACAAATATAAGGCTAATTCTCACTAGGTGCAAATGATTCATCTCAACTCCTCAATCAAGCATCTAAAGCAAAGTAGTACTCAAGCATCCAAGATTTCATCCATGATCTCAAATCCTAAGTTTTAACAACCAAATTTAATTTATTTTCAAAAGGCTCTAAAATAACATGGAGATAACCTAGAGGGATACATTTATTTCCACTCATGCAAGAAAAAGTGCTAAAAGAAAAGACATGGTATTTACAATGTTTATTTATTCAATTCACTCTAGAAAACATAAAAGTGAAAAATGCGATAAAAGAAAATGCAAGAAAAAGTAAACTCCCCTTTATTCTGGTGGACGGAGTCTATCTAGAAGAAGCCTCCATCTTGGTAGTGGAGGAGTCTGGGTGGCTGGGAGAATTAAGACTCCCCCGCACTTAAACTTCACAAAAATTTGCTCCGGTGGCCGCAGGCGATTTAGGTTCAAGAGCCATTGAAGGACTGGAGTGCTTCGAATTAAAGTAAAATAATCTCCTCCTTCTTGATGCCCTTTAGAAGTCCTTCCAGGAGGCTGAAGTCTGTTCAGTTGGAGCACCCACTCTTGAAGTCTTCTGGACCCTGCAAAACAATGTAATACCTCTCTCAAGTGTGCTGGGTCAGAAAGAAATGAAATAATATCAGTCTCTGCATAAAATGAATCTAAAACTGCATCATGTCCAATTAAATCAAATTCTGGTATCTCAATAAAATTTTCAAAATTATGTTCTACAAAATTTGCATCCAGATTCTCATCACAAATAAAGAAATCAATTTCTGGCTCATCAATAGAAAGTTCACAATTATTTTCCATCCAGGGTGTATCATGCAATGTGTCACAGCTAATCAAATCAATATCAGATATCTCCATAAGTCTTTCACATTCATTTTCAGCATAAGACATAACAAGAGATTCATCAAAATAAATAACATCCATTTCAGGCACTTCTATAAATTTTTCACTATCCATATCCACAAAAGATGTATTAAGCGATTCATCATAAAAAACAACATCAATTATAGGTGCCTCTAAAATTATTTCACCACCCATATCTACAAGAGATGTATCAAGTAATGCAGTACGATCAATGAAATCAATGTTTGGTACCTCTATTGGATTTTCACAAACAATCTCTACACAAGGTATATCAATAAATTCATCAGAATCAATAAAGTTAGCACTAGGTACCTTGCTGCATTTTTCTGAACAAAGAGGAGAAATACTTACCTGAGCGTGCTGGATAATACCTGAAGGTTCTATAATAGTAGATGTATCTGTGGTCTCCTCCTGGTCAAGTTCAAGCTCCTCTTCAGCCTCAGGCTCTGGTGGACAATCAACTGGTGATCCTTGGGTGCTTGCTTCCACCATGCAAGTCCCTACACTTTCTGGTTCATCATCTAAATCTTGTGGTGGTCCCTGGGGCTTTGTGTAATCCCCTACACCTATGGAATCATCTCCTCTACATGCTTCTCCTGTAATATCTGCAACAACAGTATCAGAAAAATTAGGACCACTAATAACACTATCATCACAAAATAAAAGTCTAGAATGGTCCTGTGGAGCTCTAATTCCTTCTTCTGGAGCTGAAAAATTTGGCAATGGATTTTGAGTAGGAATCTCCGGAGGGATACATGCTGTAGGTGCCCAGATTTTAATGTATTCTTCTTCTTCTTCTTCTACTAAATTTGCAAGATTAATTGAAGAAGGACTTTGCCATGCGTTAGGGTCACCTTGAACTGATATAAATCCAACTCCGGGGCTCTCAGAATTACAAGCAACTTGAGAAGATAATTGTTCTAATCTTTGGGCTTTTATTTGATTCAATCGATCTTGCAATTTTTCAAGGCGTTGTTGTTGAAGTTGTTGTTGTTGTAACATTTGTTGCCACATCTCCATCATCCTCTGTTGTTGAGCCTCATCCCAATCATGATTCTCAAAACCTCCTTGGTTAGTGTGGAACCCCTGTTGGTCTTGAAATGAAAAATAGGGCTGCTGAAGTCCAGGAGGAGGCTGTGCATTCTGAAATGGAAACTGTTGGGGCTGCTCAAATGGATGAAATGACTGATTTAACTGCTGAAAACTTGGCTCAAAAGTTGGTGGAGATGGCTGAAATTTGTAGCCCTGAAAATTTTGGATCTGAGGTTGAAATTGTGGTAGTGAACACTGAAATTGAGTGGGCTGAAAATTCTGGTTGCAAGGGTCAAATTGCTGTGGAAATTGTAATGGTTGTTGGAAATTCAAGTTATCTTGGTACCCTTGCTGAATTCCTTAAAAAGATGATTGATTTTGTTGATAGGGTGGATCAAATTGGGGCTGATAGCTCTGAAATGGTGGCTGCCCAATCTGAAAATTCTGGCTTGGTTGAAAATCTTGTTGAAATTGTTGACATTGTGGCTGAAAAAATTGATTTGGTTGCTGATTGAAAGGTTGGTTCTGCTGAAATTGAGGACACGGCTGCTGGCAATTGGATGAAAACATTTTTAACTTGCACCCCTGTCACAAAACAAACAAGAAAAAATGGCAGTAACTGTATACAAAAGAATAAGCACAATAAAATAGAACCCAATGATATGTCAAAAAGTATACAAGCAAAAATCAAACAAATCAACTAGTTGCTTCCCCGGCAACGGCGCCAAAAATTTGACAGACCCAATCTATGTGTCACGAATGTGGGTCTCAAATTTAAATATTTATAAATGATCGAAAGTTGGAAACCCTTTTACAATCAAAATCTGAAAATGTAATATAGGGGCCACAGGTCGTATTTTTCTCGGGGCTAGTTGACGTTGTGTGATTCGAGCTTGTGTTTAGGTGTCGTTTGTGTTTTCGGGTTTCAAATCAAAATTGGGTTTTGGGTTGCAATCAAAAATGAAATCACAATGAGAATAAAGGAACTCAACTAAATGGGCTAAACAAATAATAGCAAGTTATTAGCTCAACCAAAAGAATCACTTGCTCATCTAAGCCCTTAATGCAATTTTTGGAAACTGATTTCTGATTTCCAAAGCAAAACAAATGCCGAGCAATGAAACAACACAGCAATGCAAGCAATTTTCAAAAGCAAGCCAACTTGAATCAAACGCTATCTATAAAATTCAGCAATCAAACTTTAAACAAACACTACACAACTAGCTACAAAATCTGGAGGCAAACCAATACAGAAAAGTTCAGAACGATTCGAATGCAATACTAATTGAATTCAAACATCACAGCCCACTAGAAGTACCATATAACTTACTACAAATCATTGCCTAAACTGCACTTGATACAAATGCAGAATTCTAGCACTTGGCACGCAACAGAGAATTGCTCAAAGAATGATTCAAAGACTGATGTGCTGCAAATTTGTTTCCAATTGCAGAAATGGCAAACTGACAATATTTCGAATTCCAGCTGATCTCTACAACTTGGTAGGCAAATCCAATCAAGAAGTGCAAGGCATAGATGAGTTACAAAAATCAGAATAGCAGCAAAATTTCAGAAATGCAGGGACTAAATGTGGAAGCTACTGTAGAAATGCAACCCGAATGCAGGAACTAATAGATCAAGCTGAATATGATGCAATGGGTCACTAACTAACAGCTTTTCTGATAAGTGAAATCAAGGATTTAGATACTAGATGAAGAACTTCAGAATCGATTCAGACTTTTGCAGATAAAAACTTGCAGTTTTTGCAGAAATAGAATGATAGCATTTAATGCAGAATTAGTGTGCAGAAATGATGCAAAACCGAATACAAACACGTAGGTAAATGAGTTGAAATATTCCAATCGAAAATTCAGATAAGATTGCAGAAAATCTAAGCTCACTAACATGAAATGCAGAAACCCTACACTGAAAGTTGGCACACAGCTACAGCACTGATACAAACTGATACGCAAGCATCTAAAACAGGAAATCAACTAAAATTGAGTGAAGCATTAACTAAACTAGCTAGCTAGCTACTTACGTGAAGATTTGAAACCTAATTATGAAAGAACAATTCAGAAGTTTAAACTGAAATGCCTGATGCGAAATTCAGAAACAAAGATTACTGCAGAAACTAGAATCTACTGCTAATAACGGGATTTAACTAAAACTAAGCTTTAATCTCTCATCTCAACTCAAGAACCCTTGCTGTCACTCAAGGTTTAACCTCCAATTGAGCTAAAACAGGAATTACAAAGAAGCTAAAAGGAATTACAAAGAAGGAAGCTGATACGCAGCTGAAACAGGGTAAAGCTAATAGAAATTTGATACGCAAGCTAAAAAACAGGAATTAATCTAAATTAAATTCAATGGAACA
Organism: Boesenbergia rotunda; assembly: GCA_024364735.1. Classification (NCBI taxonomy): domain Eukaryota; kingdom Viridiplantae; phylum Streptophyta; class Magnoliopsida; order Zingiberales; family Zingiberaceae; genus Boesenbergia; species Boesenbergia rotunda. The sequence goes on from JAGFNQ010000245.1 coordinate 62,585, forward strand.
CTGAACAAGATACTTGGCTAATTTACTTGCTTAACTAAAACCGAAATTAAGCTGAACAATGCAGTAAACGAGATTAACCAATCTGAAATGAAAACAGAAACCAAACTACAGCAGTAAATGAAAATTACAGCTAAACAAACGAATTTAACTAAGAAATCTAAACTCAATCCCTTCTTCAGCTCAGGTACTCCTTGTTCGTCACGCAAGGGTGAGCCTCGGACCCGCAAACTCAGCAAATCAGTGGGAAATTGTCTCAGCTACTAAATTTGAGCTCAACTCTGTCCAAATCTGATTTCCCATTCGAATCCATCGATTCAACTGCGTCCAAGTGAGATTATGATTTGTGGATGATCGGAGCAATCTAGGGAACCCCTCCAGATGGCTCCGGTGGATGGAAATGGTCCGCAACTTAGATCGATGACTCCAAACAGCAGAACCACGGAAACCTCTCAATAGCTCTGTTCTTGGGCAATAGCGAGCTGAAATCTTCACTGAGTTCTCTTCACCATGACCTAGCACTTGCTCTGAACCAGGAATCGAGTGGACGCGCCTCCTTTGATGAAGAACTAGCTAAGGAATTGAAGAACAAAGCGAAGAAGATGAGCTAACGGCGGAGACGCGACAAGGGAAGCTGCGGGCGATTTCTGATTAAATAGGAACAAATGGACGGCTCAGATTGCTTTGATGAAATCCAACGGCTGATCTTGCTCTGATTTGAGCCAAACTTTTATGATGATGATCTGGGCTCAGGATCTGCCTCGTGGTAGCTCGGATCCTCCAGATATGCAACGGATGGTCCAGATCAACTCTATCTGTGAATGGACGCTCTAGAGCCCTCCTTGCTTGATCCAACGGTTGATTTAGCTCTGATTGGGATGAAACCTTCAGATCTTGATCATAGAGCTTGATCAACCCTAACCCTAGCTCGGATTGCTTCAGATCGTCCGGATGGCTCAGATCTAGCCGCTCTTGAATCGGACGGCCCGGATTAATCGTAGGTTTGATAATTCGATCCGGTTCACATCCGACTCAGGTTTGACCCAGTATGCCCTAGGTCCAGGATCCTTTCATGGCTACAAAAATATATCAGAAAATTAGTGGCCAAATAATCCAAAAATTGTGTAATTTTGCAATTAAGTCCAAAATAAGATAAAATCCTAAAACCTAGGGTAAAATCACAATTAAACAATAAAATCATAGGTCAAACATGGATTTTAGTAATTAAAATAATCAACAAAATGGTATCTATCAACGACGCCAAAAATTTGGAAGCTACTGGTTTTGAGAAATCAGATGTGAATAAGAAGAAGCTGCAACTGAAATAAGAAAGCTAGTAGCTGAGAAAAAAAAATAGAAAAAAAAACAGTTTGAGAAGAAAAAAAACAAAGAGCAAGATTGGCACATCAATGAGTTTCGGCACAATGGATTAGTGAAGTAATTCTCATCCAAATTGAAGATCTGCTCCATTACATTTTGAATTTACTAGAGAGAAAGAAAAAGAAAAGAAAAGTTAGAAAAGAAAAGAGAAAAACAAAAATGGCACACAAGAGGAGAAATTGGCACAAAGGAGTTGAGGAATTTTTTTTTCATCAAAATTTTAGAAAGGCATTGCAAAGATTCACTCTACCACACTTTGGATTCATTATATGGACTGAAAGGAGGGCAAAATGCATCAAGAATATCCTTGGACATCCAAGTCTTCCACTCATTCAAATTCACTATTTACTTTGCTTTTATTTCACTTCTACCATTTCCTATATCTTTCACTTGTTTGAATAAACTTTTATAGATGATTGATTCTAATCTTGAATAATGGTAGAGAGTAGATAATAAGCAAGCCTATGGAAGTGCAAGAAGCATGTGTGTATGAGTGAGCTCCATTTTCATCATGTACTTAGAACTTAGGAGGAGAGCCACCAAAAGTTTCCCTTGAGAGGTTTAGTGAGTGAAATTCATCTCAATGAATCATGAAGGTTGAAATTGTTAAGTTGTTGATTTAAGGACAAGATATTAGTCTATAGAGTTTAGATTTTTGAGAATTGACAACCCTAGGTAATTTCTTTTCAATTGCTTCTACTTATGTTTGGAAATAAACTAGGGGATACATGTTTAGTACTTTTCGCGAGACGCTCAAGCTTAAGTGTGGGGGAGTTGATAAGTGTCATTTTGTTGATCATTTTATATGTTTAAATCCGTGTTTGACCTATATTTTACTTGTGTAATTGTGGATTTGGCCTAGGTTCTAGGATTTGTATCCTTTTTGGACTTAGTTGCAAATTTGGTTATATTTGAGTTGATTTGTCACTAAATTTTTGATCTACTCTTGTAGGCTTGAAGGGATCATGGACCTAGGTCAGGTTGGGTCAAATGTTGAGTCAAAAGTGGACTAGATCAAGTGATCAAGCGACGACTCATTTGGATCGTCCGATGCAAGAATGGTTAGATCTAGACCATCTGAGAACTTCTGATCAATCCGAGCTAGGATTAAGTCTAATCAAGCGATCAGATCAAGATCTGAGAGTTTTAGCTCAATCGGAGATCATCTGGCCGTTGGATCACGATCAGAGAGATTTAGACCATCCATTCAAATATCAGCTTGATCTGAGCCATCCGCTACAGATCTGGTAGATCCGAGCTACCACGAGGATGATCCTAACCTCTAATCGAGGTTTGGAAAATTTGAATCAAATCGGACGAAGATCCACCGTTGGATGAAGCGGAATCGATCTGGGCCGTCCACTGCTTTAACTACTTAAACTACTGCCCTGTTCATATCTCAGCGTCGCGTCTTCAACTCAGTTTTCTTCTTCTCCGTTTCTTCTTCAATTCTTTTGGCGATTTCTTCCATTGAAGGCGTGTCCAACTCGATTACTACCTTGGAGCAGAGATCTGGATTCTTGGAAGAGGCTCAAATGAAGATTCAATCCCAGATTTGCATCGGAACAGGGGCTGAGTGAGGGTTTCATCAATTCCTATTATTTGATCAACTGGATCGTGATTGGGTGCCGATCTCTTCAATCAGAGCTGTCTGAGGGGTTCTCTGATAGTTTCTTATCAACACCAAATCTTTATAGCATCTGTACATCGCGAGATCTAATGGATCGAATTGGATTTCCAGCAGAGTGCAATTCTGTGAGCAGATCTGAAGTTGAGCCGTTTTTCCATTGATTTGCGAGTTTAAGGGGTTCTTGGCTTGCCCTTGCGTGACGAACAAGGTGGTCTTGAATCAAGGAATGGTCGAGATTTAGTTTTATGGCATTTCTTTGTGTTTTAGCTGTAATTTCATTGCTGTAATTTCAATTCTGTTTCTGATTTTGTATCAGTTGCCGCTGTTCTTGATTCTTAATAGTTTTTGCCTTAATTAGAGTCTAAATTCCGCACTCTTCTTAGCTAGGTTGTTGGTGTAATGAAATTGCATTTAAATCAGTTTGTTAGATTCAAATTGTTTCTGAATTTAGATCTGTTTCTGAATTTCTGTTCAGAAATCTGTTGTGTATCAGTTTCTTTTCCTTTTCCTTGTGCACTTCTGAGTTTTGCATTAAGCTGGTTGTAGTTTATCTCCTGCATTTGCATTGCAACTCGTTTACTTTTAATAGCAATTGATTTCAGAATTTTATTCATTAGCTTGTAGTGTATCAATTTCATATCTGCCCTTTCAATTCCTATTTCTGCCATTTAATTCATTTCTGAAGTTTTCAGCTTGTAGTTTCGGGAATTAGAGTCAAGCATACACTAGTTCTTCTTAATCCAACCTGTTCTATTGTTTTTCTTTAGGATATTTCTTTCATTACTGCAATTCTGCTTCCAAGTTCTGAAATCTGTCTTGCAATACTGAATTTCTGCAACTGATTTCTGCATTCCTGCATTCTCAACTCTGCATGTAAGCTGACTGAATTGGTCAGATTTTCATCTGAAATTCTTCATCCACTCTTGCGCAGTTTTTATCTGTTAGTTTTGTTTTTCAACTCACTGTTAGGTTTTATTTCTGCTGTTAATCTCGGTTTTTGGCACATGAGTTCTTTCCCTTGTATCAAGTTGTTTCACTTTCTTCACTTTGTACCAAGAAAGGTTTTGGCAGTGATAGATATCAAGTTAAGTGCAATTTTCAGTGTGATAGTGAGCTAGGAATCAGTGTTTCATGTATGGTTATGTTTGAATGTCAACTTTCATTTCAGCATTAGTAATAAATTTCAAGTTCGCAAGTAGGTTCTAATGATTGGCCATAATTTCAATTACAAATTTCAGCATTGTTTTGATTCACTTGTTTAGTATTTCACTGCAACTCAATTCAGAGATGGTTTTCAAATTTCAGATAAGTTGTTTTTGTTAGTTAGATTTCCTATATGGTTAAGTCCTAAATAGCTATTACCTTATCTAGTTCACTTAGTTAATTTTGTCCTGCCTTTTCATTTTTTTTTCTATTGCATTTTCTTGTCTATTCGAAACCAAACCCATTTCTTATTTGAAACCCAAAAACATTACGACACATAAATGCAAGCTTGAATCAAACAAACTTGAACTAGCCCTTGGAAAAATACGACCTGCGGCCCCTTTACTACGCTTTTCTTCTTTGATTGCAAAAAGGGTTTCTAGCACATTTATAAATTTCTAAATTCTGATGGATCCACATTCGTGACAACTTTACTGAATTCTGTATTCTGTACTGTGCCAATTCTTTTGATCGGTCCAGAGACCGATCAGACTATGCCTGATCGATCTGGAGATCGGACTGCTCCTCCCTGATCGGACTGGTGACCGATCAGGGGTTGATCAGTAGCCGAAATCTCAGAACTCTGAAACTGTTTTCTTGCTAAGAACATTTCCTTTTGATCATCAATACATTTCAAACTCATCTAGCTTCTTGTCAACATCTTCCACTTCAGAATTCTAACCCTCTTCGGATACTTCGTGTTTATTTCCCTTTTCTTTTCTCTTTTCTTTTTTTTTCATCAGCTTCTTGTTGTTTTTTTTTCTGTTTTTGTTTGCAGCTCACACTTCTGTTTTTGCTTCTTTCTTTTCTTTTTTTTTTCACTTCTTCACTAAACTTACTGAGCTTACTTGATGTCACTTCAAATCTCATTTTTTTCATTCCTATTTCAGATTTTCTGATTTCCAAATACTTCAATTCTCAACTTCAATGTCAAATGAGTTGGCACATGGAACTTCCTAAGGATCACTAACATTTTTTTCCGGAATTTTTCCTCATAAAGCTTGAAATGCCAAATCATATTCAAGAATCTAAGTATCCCACATGTAACTTTCACTCCCAAATTCTTGCAACTCTTTCTTGATACATCACTCCATCTTGCAACTCTTCCTTGCAACTCTTCATTTTCTTTTTTTTTCCTGTTTTTGCATTGCATCCCTCATACTCTTCACCTCTTCAAGTCCATCAAAACTGATTCTCACTATGATTTAACAAAAAGAGACTTCCAAAATTCCCAAAAATTTCAAATTATCACTTCTTACCACAACTTTTCCAAAGCTCTAGCCACCCCCCCACACTTAAACTTTTGTCCGTCTCGGGCAAAGTAACATCAAGAAAAATCCCAAGTAACCAAGTCCATGGAGAGAGTAGTTATGAGCAGAAAAAATAGAGAAGGAAAATAGAATAAAGCATGTATCAACAAGGATTATTGCAAAAACTCATATGAAAAGGGAAGACAAAATGATTAATCTCTATAAAAGTGGTCCAATCATAGAAATATGGTTTTGAAAGAACCTAAGCAAGTTCTAGAGTACAATCATATGTGTGTATCTCAAAAATAAGGCCAAGACCTCACTAGGTAAAAAAAATTCATCTCAATTTATCAATTTAGAGTCCATAACTAAGTAGTACTCAAGCAACCAAGAATTTTCATCCATTGACTCAAAACCTAAGTTTTGACAACCAAATTTAATTTGCTTTCAAAAGACTCTAACATGATATAGAGGAAACCTAGAGGGATTCATTTATTCCTAATCATGCTAGAAATAAGGTGCCATAAGGGTAAAACGGTGTCTACAATAACTCTTTATTCATCCTACACTACCTAAACATTTATTATCAAAAACCCATTGTAAAAGAAAGATTTAACTACTTAAAAACAATCAAATGGTATTTACAATGAAATAAAAGTGCAAGAAAAGAAAACTCCCCTTTAGGTTGGGTAGATAGTGTCTTTGATGTCCAATCCATCCACCTCTAGCTCCTTTAATTCTTCATAGTATTTCTTGAGCCGGTGGCCATTGACTTTCCAAACAAAACCATTAGCTTCATCCTTGATTTCAACAACACCATAAGGAAAAATGTTAGTTACAAAAAATGGACCTTCCCACCTTGACCTCAACTTACCTTTAATCAACTTGAGCCTTGACTTGTACAATAGGACCTTGTCGCCAATTTGGAATTCTTTCCTCACTATGCGCTTGTCATGGAAGATCTTGGTCTTTTCCTTATAAATCCTTGAATTTTCAAATGCTTCTAGTCTAATCTCCTCAAGTTCTTGAAGTTGAAGTTTCCTTTCTTCTCCCACCTTAGTAGCATCATAGTTACAAGCCTTTACCGTCCAATATGCTTTGTGCTCTATCTCCACGGGTAGATGGCAAGCTTTTCCATATACTAATCGGTAGGGAGACATCCCAATTGGGGTCTTGTATGTCGTTCTATAGGCCCATAGCACATCATCAAGCCTCTTGCTCCAATCTTTCCTATTAGGCCCAACGGTCTTTTCTAAAATTGTTTTGATTTCTCTATTTGAAATTTTGGCTTGGTCATTTGTTTGGGGATGGTAGGAAGTAGAAACCTTGTGTACAACCCTATACTTGCTAAGTAGGGCCTTCATGTGTTTGTTGCAAAAATGAGATCCTTGGTCACTTATGATAGCTCTAGGAATTCCAAACCTGCAATATATATGTGACCTGACAAAATTAACAACAACACAAGAGTCATCAGTCCTGGAGGGAATGACCTTTATCCATTTAGAAACATAATTTATAGCAAGTAAAATATACAGATAACCACAGGATGCAGGAAAATGTCCCATAAAGTCTATTCCCCAAACATCAAAAATCTCACAGAAAAGCATAGTCTGTTGGGGCATCTCATTTCTAGCTCCTATGTTCCCAGTTCTCTGACATCTATCACAATTTTTATAAAACAAATATGCATCATGAAATAAGGTGGGCCAATACAATCCACACTCTAAAACTTTTCTAGCTGTCCTCTGTGGTCCAAAATGTCCCCCACAAGCTGATGAATGGTAAAAAGTAAGAACTGAACAAAACTCATGGTCAGGTATGCATCTCCTAATTATTTGATCATTACAAAATTTCCATAAATAAGGATCATCCCACACATAGAATTTAACATCGCTTTTGAGTTTATCTTTTTGAGCCTTAGAAAAATATGTAGGAAAAACATGTGCTACTAAAAAGTTAACAAGATCTGCATACCAAAGCGACTCACCATGTATCACAAGAAGATGCTCATCTCTAAAGTCATCATCAATGGTAGTAGGTGATCCATCTCCCTCAAATCTGCTCAAGTGGTCTGCAACCAAATTTTCTTTGTCACTCCTATCTCTGATTTCCAAATCAAATTCTTGGAGTAGAAACATCCATCTGATCAGCCTAGGCTTAGGATCTGGCTTCTTCAAAAGGTACTTGAGAGCTACATGATCAGAAAAAACAATGACATGTGAGCACAATAAATAAGATCTAAACCGGTCTAAAGCAAAAACAATGGCAAGAAGCTCTTTTTCAGTGGTGGTGTAATTGGCTTGGGCGGCATCTAGGGTCTTGGAGGCATAACATATGACATGAGGTGCTCCTTCCACCCTCTGTGCAAGAACAGCTCCTTTTGCAAAATTAGATGCATCACACATTAATTCAAAAGGTAAATTCCAGTCAGGTGGTCTAATAATAGGAGTTGAGGTAAGAGCCTCCCTTAATTTATGAAAAGCTTCTTTGCATTTATCATTAAAACAAAAGTCAACATCTTTTTGCAAAAGTCTTGTCAAGGGCCGAGCAATCTCGCTAAAGTCTCTAATGAATCTCCTGTAGAATCCTGCGTGACCAAGAAAAGCTCGAACATCCCGTATGCATACGGGGTAAAATAAAGAAGATTTAACACTAATTTTTGCAGGATCTACCTCAATACCTCTCCTAGAGACTATATGACCTAATACAATTCCATGCTCTACCATAAAGTGACATTTTTCAAAATTAAGCACAAGGTTAGTTTCAATGCATCTGTGCAAAACCCTAGATAAATTATCTAAACATGAATCAAATGAAGTGCCAAAAACTAAATAATCATCCATGAAAATCTCCATGCAATGCTCTAAAAACTCAACAAATATACTTACCATGCACCGCTGAAAAGTCCCAGGAGCGTTGCAGAGTCCAAATGGCATCAGTTTGTAGGCAAATGTGCCGAAAGGACAAGTGAAGGTAGTCTTCTCTTGATCTTCCGGGTCTATGCAAATCTGAAAATATCCTGAGTACCCATCCAAGAAGCAGTAATGGGACTTCCCTGCTAGCCTCTCAAGCATCTGATCAATAAAGGGCAAAGGGAAGTGGTCTTTCCTCGTGACTTGATTTAGCTTCCTGTAGTCAATGCGAACCCTCTAGGAATTCTCCACTCTGGTGGGCACTAACTTGTTGTTTTCATTTGCCACCACTGTAACTCCGGATTTCTTAGGCACCACATGGATGGGACTAACCCACTGTCTATCAGAAATAGGGTAGATGATACCTGCCTATAATAGTCGAGTCACCTCTTTCTTTACCACATCCAAAATTAGTGGATTAAGTCTCCTTTGTGGCTGCCTAACTGGTTTGACATTTTCTTCCAAAAATATCCTGTGCATGCAAATAGCTGGGCTAATACCTGGTATATCTGATAAAGTCCACCCAATAGCTTTCTTGTGCTGCCTCAGAACTTGCAATAATTTTTCTTCTTGCTCTGATTCCAAGTGATGAGCAATAATGACAGGAAAATTCTGCTCCTTTCCTAGAAAAACATATTTCAAGTGATCTGGTAGTGGCTTAAGCTCAATCTGGGCCTGCTCAGAAGGTATGGGTGATCCTTGGGGCTCAGTGCAATCCCCTACACTCTCACACCTGTACTCTGTATCCTATGAAATATCAATCAAAGTAGGTGATCCCTGGGGCTCTATGCAATCCCCTACACCTAGGAAATCCTCTCCAGCTGGGAGTAGGTCTGAGATACCCTCTGAATCATCCTCCTCAATAGCAAATACAACCTCAGCCTCTTCTAAACTGACATCTCCTCTGGAAATACAAAGTGAAGCTCCCTCAGCCAATATATCTGCATCATCCAACACCTCTAGAATACCAATGCTCATAATAGAGTGATCCTCTCTTGGGTGCTTCATGGCATCAAAAATGTTGAAATGGACTACTGTGTCTCCTATTTCCATGGAATGTGTGCCAGCATAAACATCTATCTTTGTCCTCGCAGTCTTCAAAAATGGCCTCCCTAGAATGAGTGGAGATCTGTGTGCTAACTAGTCCCCCTCCATGTCCAAAATGTAGAAATCAGTAGCGAAAATCAGCTCCTTCATCTTTACCAATACATCTTCAATAATACCGGCTGGGTGGGTCTGACTCCTGTCTGCCAACTGAATCACAACTCCTGTAGGCTGTAGAGGACCAATACCAAGCATCTGGAAGACTGATCTGTTGGTGCAAATTGCACCCAAGTCAAACCTGTGTTTTGATATTGGCAAAAGGGTTCAAAAGTTAAGGGTTAGTTGTTGTCTAACAAGTTTCTTGAGTGTACAGGAAAAGCCCTAGCGAAGGAATGCTAGGCACTGGCGAAGGACTGCCAGACAGAAGAAAAGCCCTAGCAAAGGACTGCTAGGCTCTGGCGAAGGACTGCCAGAATAGACAAACCCTAGCGAAGGAATGCTAGGCTCTGGCAAAGGGCTGCCAGAAGAAAAGACCTAGCGAAGGGCTGCTAGGCACCAAGCGAAGGGCAGCTTGGCAACTCAAGACATGGCGAAGGACTGCCGGGCAAAAGTCCAACTGGAGGATCCGGTTGGCATCAGGTAAACTCTCCCGAGAGGAGTAGGTGAGGATGCGTTCCCCTAGAGGGAACATTAGGCGTCGGTTCGACCTAGGGCTCCATTTTGGAGACCCAAAGTCAGAACCAAGACAGCCAAGGCTGTGTAAAATTAACTTATTAATTGCTGTTTTGGACTAACCCTGGATGCAGGACCGAAGGACTGTGTTTCTGCAGCTCAGAGAGCCTCAAAGGAGTGAGGCAGTAGCTGAGCAGGGCGCCCCGGATGTTTCGGGCGCCCCAGAGTCAACCCAAAGTCAGCAGAGCAAGTAAACGCCCCGACAGCAGCACATTTGGGGGCGCCCCGGATGTTTCGGGCGCCCCGCGCGCATCGGGCGCCCCGCGTGTCGCGGGCGCCCACTGTGCCACGCCACTGGCAGCTGCAGCAGCTCATCCTCGCGAAGAAGATGAAGCCTTGACCGGTCAACCCGGGCGCCCCGCGCGCATCGGGCGCCCCAGTCAAAGGTGATCCCGAAGAAGCAGAGATCAGCCTTGACCAGAGGGCTCGCCGGATCGAAAGCCACGTGGGGGGCGCCCCGAGCATCCCGGGCGCCCCCAGCCCTATATAAAGGACCCTCGACCCTCTTCTTCAAGCATCAATTCCATTGAACGCAATCACGCTCTTCTGCTCCCGCGCTCTGCTCCAGAACCCTCCAGACTCGAGATACAAGCGCCGGCGACGTCCAACTGCTCTGGAACTTCGATTTACATCGGACGTCGGTAACAAAGAAAAACTGTCTTTTTTTCTTACTGCAAGTTACTGTAATCAATCTTTGTAAAATTGTTTTGCGCGATTATAGTATTGCCCATAGTAAACGGTCAACGACCGTGGGCCTTGGAGTAGGAGTCGACCCAGGCTCCGAACCAAGTAAAAATCTTGGTGTTCGCATTGTCTGGTTTTAATTATTCCGCTACGCAATTGCTCTTTACGAAATCCGAACGATTTGCGACATTCACCCCCCCTCTCTCGCAATTCTCGATCCAACAAGTGGTATCAGAGCGGGGAAGTCAAACTTGGTGCAACCACCAGTTTGAAATTTTTTTCGGATTTCTTTTTCTCTCTTATTTTAAAATTTTCGTTCGAGTTTTTTTTTTCAAGGTTGGTGCAACACCCCTTGAAATTTGTGTTTAATTATTTCTTCCCGCACTACTAATCCAAGACCAAGTCTTGGAATATTTTTGTTGTTCTTTTTAATTCCAGTAACAAATGTCTATCCAAGAAGGATTTAGCACCGCCAGACCTCCACTGTTCAGTGGAGAAGACTTTCCCTACTGGAAAAGTCGAATGGAGGTCCATCTGAAAACTCAGGTGGATATGTGGATAATCATCCAGTCTGGACTGATGATTCCCACAAATGCTGAAGGTATACCACAAAACTACTCAGAATGGGACACTTCCCTCAAACGTAAAATTGAAGCCGACGCCAAAGCAACCCAGACTCTCCAATGCGGACTAACGAAAGAAGAGCTGAACCGCGTCGGACCCTTCAAAAGTGCAAAGGAGCTATGGGCTAAACTGATTGAGCTCCACGAAGGAACTTCAGATATGAGGATCAGCAAACGAGACCTGCTACTGAACAAGCTTTTCACTATCAAAATGGCAGATAACGAGACAGCAGCCCAGCTTCACGCCAGAATCCAGGAGCTGATGAACGGTCTTCACGCAATAGGTCACCAGGTTCAAAATCGTGATCTTATAAGGTATGCCCTAAACGCATTCCCTAGGACCACCTTGTGGGCATCTATGGTAGATGCATACAAGGTCTCTAGGGATCTTTCAAAAATTAAGCTAGATGAGTTATTTTCTGAACTTGAGCTGCATGAACAGACTAACTCCAATTTGGTCAAGAAAAGTATAGCCTTCTTTGCAGGGAAAGCAGGGAAGACGACCAAGAAGAAAACTCAAGTTGAACCTGAATCTACCTCAGATTCAGAAATAGAAGATCAAGAAGAAGATCAATCTGAACTGGTCCGGCTAGCTCGAAACTACTACAAAAAGTTGAAGAACCAAACCAACACACGAAGAACAAGCCGAAGAAAGGACGGACAAGATGAACCGGCAACTGACAAACAAAAGCCCAACGTAACCTGCTACGAATGCAAGAAGAAGGGCCACTACAAGACTGAATGTCCAAGTCTAAAGGAGTCCAAAAAGAACAGAAAGAAGAAGGCACTCCAAGCAACCTGGGACGAGTCTTCCTCAGAAGAAGAAGAAGAAGCACCTCAGTCCAATCTTCTAGCCCTGACCGCTTCAGATCAAATCGAGACTGACTCAGACTCGGACCGGGACGACGGCAAGCTGACATTCTCCGACGACGGCGAAATAAAGGTAACGGGCTTTTCAAAATCGCAATTGAATTCTCTTATTTCCTATCTATCCCGAGATTTGGCGAAAGCCAAACTCCGAATCGAGTCCCTCCGACAGGAAGTAAAACTCCTGAAAGAGGGAGCTGATTCTGATTCCTTAACTGAGAAAATTCAGGAAGGAACCCCTGATCAAGTTAAAAAACTTGAATCAGAGAATTCCTCCCTGAAAACTCAAGTTAAGGACTTAAGAACAGCTTTAGAACGATTCACTTCTGGTTCCAAGAATCTTGACATGATTCTGGGAAAACAGAAGTCTGTTCTAAACCGATCCGGACTTGGTTATAGAACCAAATCTCGGCAAAGATCTTACTTTGCTGTACTGAACCAGTCAAGACCTAAGGTTCAGGCATGGGTGCCAAAACTGTGCCTGACTAAACCAACTGGTTCAAATCAATTTTGGATTCCCAAGGACAAGATTCACATCTTGCCTAACCCATACAGAGGCTTTAGTCCAGGGGGAGCCAAAATAAAAACAATTTTTATAATTAGATAATTTTTTGATTGCTTGTTTATTTAATTTCTTGCAAATTGCCATGCTTAGATTTAAGTAATACTTAGAGTTAAGGACGAAATTACTTGAAACTTGAAAACATAGTATTGGGTGGAGGTGAGATGATAGTACGTTAGGGAAGCCAATTTGGCGGAACTAGCCGAAGCTACCGATCCAAGACCCAAGCTAGTTAGACCAGAAAATGACCTAATTTAATTTGAAAATGAAATTTCATTAAAAGGCTTTGTCAAGGAAAGGGTGGATGATCCCATAAGGCTACGGCCAAAGAAGGCCTAGTGCCTCGCCAAGACCTGGAAGCCAATTTCTGAAATTCAAATTCAAATTATCTTTTGTCAAATTCGAATCTAACTCAAAGTTCAAATAATTATAGATTCTTATCTGTTTTCAAACCTATCTCTTTTTCGAAAATCACTTAATCTATTTTTCAAAATTTCTAAACTTACTTGTTTAAAAATCTGTTTTCAAAAATAAAGAACTTTTTCAAAAATAAATTGAAATTCCTTTTTCAAAACTAATTTCTACCCTCAAACCTATCTCACAAAAACCTTAAGGTTAACGTGTTTGAAAACCCTAGACTGGGGTGAGACAGACTAGGAAGTGAAACTCAATTTAAGCTATCCCTAACTCAAATTGGATCCAAATCATCAAAAATTCTTTATGTGTAGGAACATAAAGATTTGGACCAATGGATGTTAGATAGCGGGTGCTCCAGACATATGACTGGGGACAAATTGAAGTTCACCAAACTCAAGTTCAAAAACCTGGGCTCAGTAGCATTTGGTAACAATGCCACACTCAAGGTAATTGGGTCAGGTAATATTGAACTTAAATCCAATTTCATTATTAAGAAAGTTCTATTAGTAGAAAACTTTAATTTTAACTTACTTAGCATAAGTCAGTTATGTGACTCTGGTTATTTGGTTACGTTCAACAATTCTAATTGCCTGATTAGAAATGCACAAGACTCAGAAATCATGCTTAAGGGCACTAGGAAAAACAATGTATACACTATAAATCTTCCCCTTATACCCAAATGCATGTTAACACAGTTAGAACAATCAAAACTCTGGCATAGGAGATTAGGTCATACCAATCTAAGAACTATTTCAAAAATTACCCAACTTGGCTTAATCAAAGGTATCCCCAAAATCAAAAATGAAAACCTAGTATGTGAATCTTGTAATCAAGGCAAACAAACCAAGTCGAGTCACAAATTGATCAAATCTGATCAAACCCAAACCACACTTGAGCTCCTACACCTTGACCTATTTGATTCACATGGAGCCAAGTCACTAAGTGGAAACCGATACTGCTTAGTGATAATTGATGACTACTCTAGGTTCACCTGGGTCAGGTTTCTAAAGACCAAAGATGAAACCCTGAACCTATTTAACAACTTTTGCAAATTGATTGAAAATCAAAATGATACCAAAATAAAAAGGCTTAGGTCCGACCACGGGGGAGAATTCGAGAATCAAAGATTCGAAGAATTCTGTAAAATAAATGGATATAAACACGAATTTTCGTGTCCTAGAACCCCCCAACAAAATGGCATAGTAGAAAGAAAAAATAGAACCCTACAGGAAGCTGCTAGGGCTATGCTTAATGAATTTGACCTACCCAACCACTATTGGGCAGAAGCAATTAGCACAGCTTGCTATATCCAAAATAGGATTCTGCTTAATAAAAGGTTAAATAAAACACCCTATGAACTTTACTACCACAGACTTCCAAACCTACACTATCTTAGAGTCTTTGGATGCAAAGTCCATATTCTTAATACCAAAGACTATCTTGGAAAATTCCAATCCAAGTCAAACCCAGGTATCTTTTAGGGTACTCTACAACAAGTAGAGCTTATAGAGTCTACAACAAAATAACTAAGAAAATTGAAGAAACAACCAACTTAATATTTGATGAAGAAACTAACCCAAAATCTGACAATTCTGACTTAGCTTCACCAAATACTGATCAAGAAGATAACTCTGAAACCCTAAATGAACCCTTTAATGACTTAACAATTGAACCAACTTCTGAATCAGTTGAACCAACCAATGAACCCAGAATTGAACCTATTGGACCAGCTGGACCTGAAGCTGAGCCAAGTACTAGAAAAACCAAGAAACCCAGACTCAGTCACCCAACTGACCAAATTGTAGGTGATCCAACCTTAGGAGTCAGAACTAGAGCTTCCTATAGAAATCTTAGTCAAATAGCCATGATTTCAAAGATTGAACCTAAGACTATTGAGGAAGCCCTACCTGATCCTGACTGGATCTTAGCCATGCAAGAAGAGCTAGCCCAATTTGAGAGAAACCAAGTCTGGGAGTTAGTACCTAAACCTAAGGGCAAATCCGTAATTGACACTAAGTGGGTATTTAGGAATAAGTTAAACGACCAAGGTGAAATAACCCGAAATAAAGCCCGCTTAGTAGCTAAGGGATTCAGTCAAGTAGAAGGGTTGGATTATGATGAAACCTATGCCCCTGTAGCTAGACTTGAGTCTATTAGGATGTTACTAGCCTTTGCATCCCATAAAGGATTCAAATTATACCAAATGGATGTAAAGTCAGCCTTCTTGAATGGGCTCATTAAGGAAGAAGTCTATTAGGACAACCCCCAGGATTTGAGGATATAGAAAAACCAGATTATGTCTATAAACTTAGCAAAGCCCTTTATGGACTAAAACAAGCACCTAGGGCCTGGTATGAAAGACTATCCAACTACTTGATTTCTAAAGAATTCAAACAAGGTCAAATTGACCCAACCTTGTTTGTTAAAATTTTAGAAAAGGATATATTTATTGCCCAAATTTACGTAGACGATATAATATTTGGATCAACTAATTCTAAATTTTAAAAGAATTTGTAACAATAATGGAAAATGAGTTTGAAATGAGTTTAGTTGGGGAACTCAATTTCTTCTTAGGGTTACAAATCAAACAAACCAAGGATGGAAATTATGTACATCAAACTAAATATGCTAAAGAACTAATTAAGAAATTTAAAATGGATAACTCTAAAAGCATAAGTACTCCAATGGCCACAAATGTAAAAATAGATAGTGACCCTGATGGTAAACCAGTAGACTTAAAATTATACAGAAGTATGATAGGAAGTCTACTGTACCTTACAGCCAGCAGACCTGATATACTTTTCTCAGTAGGAATGTGTGCTAGGTACCAAACATGTGCTAAGGAAACTCACTTAGCAGCCCTAAAAAGAGTTTTAAGATATATTAAGGGCACCCTAAATGTAGGGATTTGGTACCCTAGAACCTCATCCTTTAAGTTATCAGGATACTCTGATTCTGACTATGCTGGTTGTAAATTAGATAGAAAAAGTACAAGTGGAAGCTGCCAACTCTTAGGAAACAGCTTAGTAAGTTGGTGCAGTAGAAAGCAACACTGTGTTGCGTTATCCACAACTGAAGCTGAATATGTAGCCCTAGGAGAATGTGTAGCTCAACTCTTATGGATGATGCACACTCTTAAAGACTTTCAGCTAGACTACAATCAGACCCAAGTCAATATTGATAATATTAGCTCAATCAACTTAACCAAAAACCCAATTCAACATTCTAGAACCAAACACATAGAAGTAAAACATCACTTTGTAAGAGATCACGTAGCTAGGGGTGAAATAGTCCTTAAGCATGTAGACTCCAAGTCCAACCTAGCTGACATATTCACTAAACCCTTACCTGAGTCTGAGTTCAGCTCACTAAGAAGGCAGTTAGGATTATGCTTAGTAGAATAGAATCATTCGGTTTTTGATTTTTGATTTTTAAATTAATCTTAAAATGTCTTTTAAAATGTTTTTTTAATGTTACTTTAACTTGAAAAAGTTTCTTTTAAAATTTTTTTTCTAGTTTTATTTCAAAAACTACCCCCTTCAAAACTAGGGTTTTCATCGAAATGGACTTAGACTAGGCTCTAACCCTAGAATTGCATGCACCTATAGATCTAGAAGCCAGCATCTCACAAGCACCTTAGGGTACTTTGAGTGATAACCTAGAAAGGGTTGAGATGCTTAGGTCTTTGCCTCAATTCAAGATGCTTTAAGTCAGTGCATCGGCAGCAATTGGGGCACTAAATGAACAGCAATCAAGTTAAGTATCAAGTTTAGACAAATCTAACTTGAACAGCTCACTTAACTTGACTAACCCTAGCAAAAGCTACTGTTCATAACAGTTAGTAAGTAGCTAATTGGGTTAGACAGATCCCTAAAGATGAAACCAGACTTAGGTCTTAGTTTGTTTCAGTACAGCAAATACTTTATTTAATTATTGCAAATATTGTTCTGCGTTTTTTTTTATATATGTCAAAGGGGGAGAGTTGGAAAGGAAAGAGGGAACCCAAAAAGTTGTTTTTCAAATTTTTTCCTTTATTCAAAAAGTTTAACCTCAAAGTTAGAAATTCAAAGCTTAAATTTATCCTGTAAAAATTTCTAACTCTGAATTATTTCTAAGCTTAATTTTTTTCTTAAAAATTTCTAACTCTGAAGTGTTATTAAGTTTTGCTCAAATTATTCTTTGAAATTTTTTTTCTTTTTAAGTCTGAAAAGTTTCTAAGTCTAAAATTTTTTTAAGTCTGAAAATTTTCTAAGTCTAAAATTTTTTTCCAAAACTGAAAATTTTCTAAGTCTGAAGTTTTTCCAAAACTGAAAATTTTCCAAAGTCTGAAATGTTTCTAAAACTGAAAATTTGTCTAAAGTTTTCTAAAGTCTTCCAAACTTAGAACATCATTTCGAAAAACTTAGCAGATTTCCCAACTTATTATCAAAACATGAAATCTTCGAAGTACTTAACTCAAACCACCTACTTTTGAAAAATCTAGGGGGAGATTTCTTCCAGGGGGAGGGAATCTAACTTAGGATTTCAATTTCAGCATTTTTTCCTTAACTTTTTGAACTAGGTTGCCATATATCAAAAAGGGGGAGATTGTTGGTGCAAATTGCACCCAAGTCAAACCTGTGTTTTGATATTGGCAAAAGGGTTCAAAAGTTAAGGGTTAGTTGTTGTCTAACAAGTTTCTTGAGTGTACAGGAAAAGCCCTAGCGAAGGAATGCTAGGCACTGGCGAAGGACTGCCAGACAGAAGAAAAGCCCTAGCAAAGGACTGCTAGGCTCTGGCGAAGGACTGCCAGAATAGACAAACCCTAGCGAAGGAATGCTAGGCACTGGCGAAGGGCTGCCAGAAGAAAAGACCTAGCGAAGGGCTGCTAGGCACCAAGCGAAGGGCAGCTTGGCAACTCAAGACCTGGCGAAGGACTGCCGGGCAAAAGTCCAACTGGAGGATCCGGTTGGCATCAGGTAAACTCTCCCGAGAGGAGTAGGTGAGGACGCGTTCCCCTAGAGGGAACATTAGGCGTCGGTTCGACCTAGGGCTCCATTTTGGAGACCCAAAGTCAGAACCAAGACAGCCAAGGCTGTGTAAAATTAACTTATTAATTGCTGTTTTGGACTAACCCTGGATGCAGGACCGAAGGACTGTGTTTCTGCAGCTCAGAGAGCCTCAAAGGAGTGAGGCAGTAGCTGAGCAGGGCGCCCCGGATGTTTCGGGCGCCCCAGAGTCAACCCAAAGTCAGCAGAGCAAGTAAACGCCCCGACAGCAGCACATTTGGGGGCGCCCCGGATGTTTCGGGCGCCCCGCGCGCGTCGGGCGCCCCGCGTGTCGCGGGCGCCCACTGTGCCACGCCACTGGCAGCTGCAGCAGCTCATCCTCGCGAAGAAGATGAAGCCTTGACCGGTCAACCCGGGCGCCCCGCGCGCGTCGGGCGCCCCAGTCAAAGGTGATCCCGAAGAAGCAGAGATCAGCCTTGACCAGAGGGCTCGCCGGATCGAAAGCCACGTGGGGGGCGCCCCGAGCATCCCGGGCGCCCCCAGCCCTATATAAAGGACCCTCGACCCTCTTCTTCAAGCATCAATTCCATTGAACGCAATCACGCTCTTCTGCTCCCGCGCTCTGCTCCAGAACCCTCCAGACTCGAGATACAAGCGCCGGCGACGTCCAACTGCTCTGGAACTTCGATTTACACCGGACGTCGGTAACAAAGAAAAGCTGTCTTTTTTCTTACTGCAATTTACTGTAATCAATCTTTGTAAAATTGTTTTGCGCGATTATAGTATTGCCCATAGTAAACGGTCAACGACCGTGGGCCTTGGAGTAGGAGTCGACCCAGGCTCCGAACCAAGTAAAAATCTTGGTGTTCGCATTGTCTGATTTTGATTATTCCGCTACGCAATTGCTCTTTACGAAATCCGAACGATTTGCGACATTCACCCCCCCTCTCTCGCATCTCTCGATCCAACA